>CM076578.1:1594635432-1594922932 GCA_034641835.2 Pinus albicaulis | reverse complement strand
TGTATTTTTTTTTCTTATTATTATAATTATTAATTTAAATTATTTTTTATTTTTTTTATTTTAATTTTAATTTTCTAATTTTAGTTACTTTAAAATTTTCTATTTTAACTTTTTTTAATTATATAGCTTTTTATAATAGCTTAGAAAAGATGTTTTTGATGTTTTTATTTTTATTTTTTTGATTCAATTTTTGTCTTTCTTTTCTTTAAATTATGTGTTTTTACTTTTTATTTTTCTCATTTTTTTAAATATAATTTTCGAATGTCTTTTTTTTTTGTTTTTTTAATTTTTTTTTGTTTAAATTTTTTATTTTTACAAGTTAATTTTGTTTTTTTTTTAACATTTTTATTGGTTTTTTATTGTTTTTATTTATATTTTTTTATGTGAGTTTTGTTTGTCATGTTTTTCTTATTTTATTTTTATGTTTTATTACCAACATAAAAATCACTACTCTAAAAAAGGGTTGATGCTGCATCAATACATTTCAAAATTAGCATGAAAATCACTAACATTTTAAAACAAATATTCATACTTCATAAATAAAAATAGTAAAGTGTCAAAAATATGAACACAAAAAGAACGAGTGATTCTGCATCACCACTTTTCGAAATCGGTGCTTTTTTTGCTACAAAAAAAAATTAGATGTACCAGTTGAGTTACCTAGTTCATCTGTAACCATGTTTAGTTTGTGGTGAGCGAGAAACCACATGCGAACCCTAACGGCTACAGAGCCTTCGCGGCTACAGAGCCTTCATGGCTACAGAGCCTTCGTGTTTACAATGCCCTGGGTGTACATAGGAGCCTTAATGCTCACAGAGGAGCCTTCGTGGTCACATCGGAGTAGGTGGTCTACAGAAACAACTTACTCACAAGAGAAACTTAGTTTCTCTCAGGTCTCAGTCTCAGTTTACTGAGCACAAAATGGTCAATGCTTATTTGGGGGGATTTGCAGATACAGGTACATGTATGCAGTGATAATGGTTGACATAACTATGTATGCGAAGGACATCCTACCAAACTAGCGGTTGCAACTGTTGGTACCCCTGCATTCCAGTGTATGGTTGGTCCTTTATATAGACGTCAACATATCCTTTTGTGATGTTTGACCACAACTAGATTTTGTGAATCACTATCGAGACAAGTAGTCATTAAGGGGGTGTGTTGGAATATGTAATTCTTGCTTCTGTACGGTGTTGACTCTCTATATAAGGAGTTTGTTGCTATATCATAGGAGGTAGCTAAATCTATATTTTCCTAGTTTGGTGTGTGGTTGAGATATTCTCTCAACCACCTTATTCTGCGTCCAAAATAATTTCTCTATTTTAAATCTATACTTCATTTATATATATGTAATCTTTTTTATTAATAGAATATAATGTGCATAACAAAATTTTATCTAAATGAACTTTAATATTTAACCAGAAAATCAACACAAAATTTGATAGTATCAACAGATCCTAAATTTCCTACCTATCAATTTAAATGTATTGGTTGATCCCTAAAAAGGTAGCACAAACTAATATAACTTCTCTAGAAATTTTAAACATTTTGCGAGTGACATTGATCCTTAAATTCACTGATTTGTTTATAGATTTTAATTGCTAAATATTACAAAGAACAACATAAAAAGGTTCAATAGTTTAGCATATTTAATCTAAGCATAATCTATGACCCCAAGGTTATTGCAAAGGAAAATTTACTATATTTAAACTTAATAAAAATTCCTCGTGACCTTTCAGGAAAATGTTGTTGCACTTGACTTACGAACATTTTTATGAAGATCTTGCCCAAAAATTATGAAACTGTGAAAACATTAGAGGTTGAAAAGTCGAAGACGAAGATCCAATTCTATGACTTATGGCTTTGAACTTTGGACACTAAATTTTGGAAAATAGAAATTAATTATATATATATAAAAAGTGGGCGTTGAACAAAATTTGGACACTTGGAAGATCTATGAACAAATACATAAAACATCATATGAATTTTATCACATGTTTTCACAGATTTTTTTAGAAAACTTGAAGATAGGCTAAATTCTGGATTCAAGACAAACTTTTCCGTTCTTTCCATTAGTTTTAGATATAACTCATAGGCAACTTGGAGGAGATCATGCTTTTTGCTATGTATTTATAATATACTACTTGTATTGGTAGACCTCTCAAGCATAGGATAAGGGCCTTTTAAAGGTTTGACTTTTGTCTCTTTTTGTGGATGGCTGTATTTTTTACAGCTCTTTTTGAATTGAAAAATGTACGTATTCAAAATATAATTGCAATTTTTTCCTCAGGAATCTCTCACTAGAATGTATAAAAAGGGAATGTATATAGTTGAAAACAGAATCTCTAGATATGGGGAATGTATATAGTTGAAAATATAATTTAAATTCAACTAATAATTATCATATTGAGAATACCATTTTAAACATATAAATACTTATGGTTGAAAATACCATTTTAAGCATGTGTACCTGTACTTTTAGTTTTAGGCGGAAGAATAGTTGTACTTCTGATTTTTTCGTTCAAATTTTTCCCTTAAAATTAAGTATATAGACTTAGATTTTATGAAAATTATGCATTATCATCGATTTATATTGCATGTGAATATTGCAGTGGTAGTTGTACATTACGATTTAAATCTTTGGGAAATTGATTTATAAAGTGGAAAACATGCTCTAAGTCGTATACATCATGATGTATATCAATTCACATTGTACAAAATGGAGGTCTCTGTGTTTATTGATTTCTCTCTCTCTCTTTTGATATAATTATAAATGTATCATTTTATTTTATTGAAAATTTAATTTAATATTTATTAAAATAAATAAATAAATATATTTTGTAAACTATTTATATTTATTGTTGTTATTTTGAAATTAAAATTACAAAATAATTAAATCAATTTATTTGTAAATTTGATAACTAATTTATTATTTAAGTTATCTTTTTAATTTAACATTTAATCAATTAATTTAGGTTTTCAATTTTATTATTATTATTTATTTATGAAGTAGTTTGATTTTATTTTTATTATTAATATATGAAGTAAATTATATTAAATTGTTGCACAAGGTGTTTTACATGTGAGTACAAGGTATGGGAAAGATGTAATATTAATAAATAAATCTAAAAATTTAAATCTATATTAAATATGAGAGAGATGTACTGCATTAAAATGGAGCATTAAATAAAATAATAATAGTAATAATAAAATACAATATTGATTTTATTGAAAATTTATAAAAAAACAAAAAGTAATAAATTGATTCAATTCAATTGGTTAGAATGTAATGTTGATTTTATTAATAAAATTACGTACAATTGTTTTTTTAAATTATAATATAAATATCACATTAAAATGAATTTAAATAATAATGATTTATATTAATAAATAATATTTTCATATAATTAATAAACATATAAAAAAATAATAAATTTAATTAACAAGGGATATAATTGAAAAAAATATTTCTAGCTAGAAAACTTTAAATATATAAAATGTAAATAGTAGTATAAATTAAAATCCATTTGAACGTATTACACTAAAATAAGTTTAAATAACAATTATTCAAATTTATCACCAACATTTCAAAACATATAAAAAAATAATAAATTTAATTAATCAGACATATAATTAAAAATAAAAAATTTTCTCAACAAAAAAAAAGATGTGAAATATATAAAATATAAATAAAAGTAGAAATTAAGATCCATGCTATTATATAAATAAAATATTGATTTATACTCGTAATCATTGTATCTATCCTACTGTAAGAGAGAAGTCCTTAACTAAAGCTCTTTAATATTTTATTTGTGTGGTAAAAAATAATGGAAAGAAATTTTCCGATATCACTCTAGTTTTACTAACTACGTATAATATTCATATTACATACATACATACATACATACATACATACATATATATATATATATATATATATATATATATATATATATATATATATATATATATATATATATATATATATATATATATATATTATTCACGTGTGCATTCATATAAATTGAATGGTTGATAAATACCAATAAACACCAATCCATAACAAACATCAAAATAATTACTTTATCATACATTTCATATTGCTAAAATTAAAAGAATGATAAAAATTAAATAAAGTATATCTTTTTTTAAACTAATTAATATTAATATTAATGATAAAAAGAATTAATATGTAAATAAACTTTGTTACTATTGGCTAATATCATGGCATACCAATACCATATGTCCAAAAAATTATAAACATTTTATATGACATTTGTTTTAATTAATAAATTTAATTAAAAGAGAAAAAAATGATTGGAATTAAATAGCAGCCTTTGATGTGTATACTACTAATAATATTTTAAAATATTCTATGGAAGTTAAATTTCACCTATCCACTCACATAATTACTGATAATTAAATTAAATTAAATTTTGAAACTCTATTTCAAAATAAACATTTTTATTGGCATAATTAAATTAAAAAAATTATAAAACATCTCAAAAAAATATGATATATTATTAGGGTAAAAAATAAAAATATTTATATATGTACATGTAAAATTTATATAAATATAAGTAATATTATTAAAATTAAACATAAATTTATTATAAGTTTGGATCTACCAAAACATAGAGATAAATCAGAGATAAATCAGATTTCTTTAAGTACAAACTTTTTTCTAAATTTACATGCGAAAGCTTTAATTACAGTTCAAAGATTTAATTCCTCTAAATCTTTAGATGATATAAAATTATAATTAATATTTAAATGATTTCAATTTAAAAATTTAACTAGATGAATTTTAGTTAAATATTAATTATAAAAACTAAATATGATTTTAAATTATGAAATTCTTAAAGCATAATTTTAAATAATTAAATTTTTAAGTTTTCCACTAATCCCGCTGTTTAATATATATATATATATATAACGTGCCAGGAATCTGGCGTCTACAGAGGAATATTCTATTTATAGATATTTGGAGGTAATCATGGCCGCTGTAGTCTTTGGCAGGATTCATTGCACAGTAACGCATCTGTAGCAGTAATTTGAAATTGGAAAAAAAAGAAAACTCAAGGTTTCCATGACAAATAGATATAGATATTCTCGTCCTCCAAATTAATTGCTTAGTGGAATATTGTAATTTCTTTTTTCAAGAATTTCTATGGTGGAGTATTTAAATACCTTGATTCAGTCTCATCAAAAATCTCCCAGCAATCAAAATCAATTGTAAATTTTCAAAAATCTAACCTAATTTTCTCAAAATCATATTAAAATTTATATTATTTTCTAATCAAAATTGTTACTGGTTTAGACTACGCTTTATCAAACGGCTTGCCATGCCATGCCATGCTGAGTGACGTAAGAATTGTGACCAACAACAAAACCGAGCATGAGGTAAACTTCATTAGAATAGATAGGCTCCCGATAAAGGTGATTGAAAATTGAAATTGCCTGACGTGACTGGGAATATGATTTTGAATTAATAATCGAGGCGCCATTGAAGAGGTTATTGAAGTAGAGAGGAGCAGCGACGTCACACCAGATTGGACTTCGTGAATCCAATTCCGCCGTGGAGCACAGATTCATTGAAACGGCCCCGCAATTCTTTTATCATTGATGCACCAACATTGACAATATCAATAGCGCTGATCACTCTTTCACAATCAACTTAGACTTGGGTGTTATTGAGTACGGTATCGATTAGTATTGAGTAGAGCAGCTTTCAAGACACATATAATCCTTCCTCAGGATTGGACCACATAACACAAGATATATAATCTTGAAGAAGACGAAATCTCCTCACTTTATTGGACTACATTCTTAAGTAGTAAAGATGGGATCACATAAATACATAAATTCAAAGTGATGAAATCTTCCCACTTAACCATTTGGACCAGGTCCTCAAGTGGTAAGGTTGTCATCATTGAAGGCTGAATTGCTATTACATAGAAATCTTCCCCTATCCTCCTCGTGGTAATGTCGTCATCAATGACATGGCTGAATTGTTATTACATAGAAATCTTCCCCTTCTACTAGAGCCTCACTTACACTCACTTTCCATGGAATTCGTACCTTTCTCACCTACCTTCAATGGAATCCATGCCTTACTTTCCATGTAATTCATACCTTTCTCACCTGCCTTCAATGGAATCCATGCCTTTCCGCTCTTGGGTCGACATTCAATGGAATCCATGCCTTTCAGCTCTTGGGTCGACATCAGTCACAAGGGTAATTTATTGAAAATCTTCCCCTTCTAGTTGTACAAGAGGATCTTTGGTACTGTAGATAGGGTAGATATAATATGCAATTTGTTAATTTTGATTTTATTTTAGGATTTAAGGATTTCAATTTCACTATATTTATTTGGATAGGTAGGTATGTTTAACATAACTTTTAAATTTTGTATTAAAAAAAGTGTGAATTGTGTGAATAGTATACGTTTATTAATTTGAAAATATTTTTGAATATATATATAATTTAATGGATGAAATTAAGGATTTTCCAGTAGTTTTTTTTATTATTTTAAGATTTGATTGTGTGAATGGTAGATATTAAATAATTTAAAATTAATTTTTAATGAAATTTGAAAATATTGTTTTGATGTATACATAATTTAATGGATGAAATCAAAGGTTATTTTAGTAGTTTTTCTATTTTAAAATTTATGAGTTGTGTTTGAGATCAGATCTCACTTACAATATGTAAGTGATTTTACAAATTTTCACCATTACATAAACTAAATAACGTATCATATGATGTGATTAATCCCAAAGACATTTATCTAAATTATGGATCACAAAAGTCTTAGATCTAACATAAATGACATACAATTATTTTGATGGCTATCCACTTTAATTTAATTTATATGGTTGTGCTAGTTATTATCAATTTAGCATAAAATGAAGTGTTACATGAAATAGCAAAAATAATGATAATAATAATAATAATGTGGTGTCATTTAAAAATTAATAAAAGTTAGAAATTGATTCATTCAAATTATTGTATTGGAAATTTTCTTTTATTAATAAAATGAAAGTGTCTTAATATGCATATCACATTAAAGTGAATTTGAATAATTATTGATTCATGGCATTTCAAAACATATGATTAATAAACATATAAAAAATTAATAAATTTAATTAATAAACATATCCTTAAAAATAGGAATATTTCTAAATATGAATATGATAGTGAAATTAATACAATATAAACAATAGTATTAATAACCAACATAGATCCATATTAACTTCCAACCTACTAAACACTAAGAAGAATAAAATCTGTCAAGTTGAAAAACATTTCTCAAGTTTTGAACTCAAAGAGGGTTTTACACGTCGAGATAATTTATCCCTCTCAATTATTTGTCGATCCATAATTAAGATGTATTTGATCTAGTGAGTAGCACAATCATATTAGTAAAGTGGTTGATATATGTCAATCGTTATCATTTCTCACCTTTTAAAAATAATGTCATTAATAAGTGTATAAAAGTTGGGAATTGGTGTCGATCGATCTATATTAAGAACCTTATTAATGTGGTTGTGTTAATTGATAGTCAACATGTGTGAAGACAACTAGTAGGCTATGGTTGACTATGGTTAATAATGTTCGATTACTGTTGACTATGGTTGACCATGGTTGATGATGGTTGATGAGGGTCAAACATGGTTGATAATGGTTGACCGTGGTTGATGAGGATTGACCCTTGTTAACCAAGGGAATATGAGTACTCAACATTGATGACCGTTGTTTTCCATAGGTGAAGGTGATTTACCATGGTTGAATATAGCTCTATATGGTTAACCAGGTATGACCAAAGTAATCATTCCTCAGTTAACCATAGTTGAAGTTGTTGTCCATGTTTGACTTTGTTGACCATAAATGATCTTGTTTGAGCATAGGTTGACTATGGGTGAGCATAATTCACCATGGTTGTCAATATTTAACTAAATATGAATATGGTTAACCATATTAACCATATATGACCATGGTGAACATGGTTTACCATATAGACCATGGCTAACCATTATTGACTATGTTCTGGCTATGGTTGGATATGGGTGATTATGGTTGACTTTGTTCGATTATGATTGATTATGGTTATTTTTTTTAAAATTATTGTTGATGTGTGTCAACCATGGTTAAATACAGTTGACTTTGGTTCACCTTAGTTGACCATTGTTGATGATACACGAGAATTTTTACCATTGGTGGCCATGGTTGAGAATGAATGTGGATTGATCATTGGTTACCATGGTGTACAATGAGTTATCAAGGTTAACTGTAAATAACTATGGTTGACTATGGTGGACAATGGATGACCATGAATGACCGTGGTAATCATGGTTGATCGTTATTGAGTTGGATTGACCAAGGTTGACTATGTTTAAACTTCTTGTCCATGTTTAATAGTGTTTGACCATGTTCAACATGTTTTACCATGGATGATCTTGTAAAATCATGGTTAACAATATTTAACTATGCTTAATTATGGGTGAACATGGTTGAAAATGTCTAGCATCATTTAATTATAATTGAATATGGTTTAGCATGTTGACTATGTTTGATAAAGTGGTTGACCATGTTGGTTATGGTTAAGAATGGTGACCAATGACAATGTAAATTTAAATCATGGTTGAGCATGGGCTTCCCATGTTTGACCTCATTTTTTTATGTTGGTCATGTTTACCATGGCTAAGCAAGTTTTGAGCATGTTCAACATGGTTGACAATGGGCGCCATGGTTGATCATGTTGTCTACACCAACCACATTGGAAGTGGTTGATATATGTCGATTAACCATATTTGACCATGTTTGAAAATGTTGGGACATGTTTGAATATGTTTGAATATTTTTAACTATGATGACTATATATGGCCATGTTTGGTCGTGGTTGACCATTGTGAAATTGTGACCATGTTTGGCCATAGTCGACATTGTAACATTGCGACCATGTTTGACCAAGTTTACTCTGATTGATTATGATTGAACATGTTGTATATGTTGGCTTTATTGAGTACATGATGATGATGTCTAGAGAACAAGTAGACTTGTCACCTATCCAATATCCTAAAAATGGGAAAAGAGAAAAAGTAAGAGAAAACCACTCTTCGTAGATATAGGAGATTGGAGAATGCATATATGAGAAGAAACACTATAAATATAAGGACTTAGAACATAAGAAAATTGAATAAAAGATGAAAGTGAATAGGAAAGGATGGCTCATGCCAAATCCGAATGAAGAGAACAAGATGATACTTTTTAAAAATAATTGCAACGATAATTGGACATGTTGGAGAAAGACATTATTATGGGGAAGGATTTGGAGAAACCCATTGGATCATACTAATAAGAGAAGCCCACTGACATAATCACTCTCACAAGTACCCTGATACAAAACTCCAACATTTCTCAAAGTCCTATTTCCTTTGTCAATTTTATCCCTATAAATAGGTAGTATACCTCTTATTGATAGTTTTACTGATCTAGGTGAATATTGGTGGCCACCCGCCTATTCCACGTGGGGCCCCACCGTTGTCTCTTTAAGTTTTTTAGTTTTGCTGCAACTTACTATATTTAGTAGTTTTTGGGGTTCTGAACTTCCAGAGTTGTTTTGAGGCCCTAAACGATGTTTTTTGGGAAAACCAGGAGAAACATGGGTCCATGGATCAATTTTGCTCACATAAAAAGTTGTATTCCTTCGATAGATCTTCCTAATGAGGTATGGTGCATGTAAAATGTATATCATATCCCATGTTACGTCCTTGGGAAGTTGAAACACCAATTTACCCAAACGGGGCCCATAGTTTTGGCGCTTCATCTCCTAGGGTTAGGGTTTTGGATGTTTAGGTTTTTCAATTGTTTCTAAATAATAAATAAGCCCTCGAGCCTCATTGTAACTGAGTCCAGAGGCCTGTATCCACCACATCCCTTCTTACAGATAAGCTACCAGCACCCTAGCTAGTTTATTTCCATTCTATCTGTAAGAAAATTTCAGTTCTTTGATATTAATGAAATGAAGTGTTATTTCCACTGCATATTTATATTTATGGTTATATGTGTGTTTTGTTACGTTCTTGCATAAATCTAGAACAATAGTATTAGAGTGGTTTGATTTTTCTTGATCCTTCTTTTGCATGTCCCCAACGAGGTCGGGGTATAAGGATTTGGGGCTCGATCTGGTTGAACCTTTGCAAGATCATCCTTACAAACCCCGATGAACGCCCATGGGGGACAAAAATACAGATGAGGGATCAGGAGATCCTATCAAAATATTTCTCGAGGAGGCCATTGAAAAACAAAGGAAAGCGATGATGGATAAATTTGCCCAGATCCTTCAACGACTGCCAACCGGCAACACATCTGCATCCGACAACCACTCTGGAGGCGTAACTCACTTTAAGATACAATTAAACTTTGACATTCCCATATTTAAGGGTCAAATAGATGCAGATGTCATATATATATGGTTCAATCTATTAAAAGGATATTTCTCGGTTCATGACTTTTCCGACTGAGAGAAGATTATTTTTGCATTCCTCAAAGCTACCCCCCATGTCAAGGACTAGTGGGAAACCTACTGTGAGAAAAAGGATGAGACAAAACCCTCTCTATTCTTAGTCGTACCCACTTGGAATTCTTTCTGAGATTCCATCAAGGAACAATACTATCCTAAGGGGAGCTATGAGGACAAGTACACACAATGGACCATGTTGCGGCAATAAAGGGATCAAGATGTGCATGAGCTGATGAATTTGTTCCATACCCTGCGCACAAAGTTGGGTATCAAAGATTCAAGGAAAAATTTGGTGTTAAAGTTTCGTAGTTGTCTACACAGATACATTCAGGAGGAAATGGAGTTCCTTGACATCTCCTCACTTGGTATGAAATACCAGTATCCTGCCAAGATTGAGCAGAAATTCAAGTAGAAGAAGCGAGACTTTGGCTCTGCGAATCAAAAGCAAGGGAAATGTGTCCTCAAACCGCAAAACAAAGGACAAAGCTAAGGCATGGTGGCCTAAGAAAACCTGCCAAAGCCATAAGAAAAGAACAACACCGCGAAGCCGAAGAAGGAAATGAGAAAGTGGCGTGAGTTCCATAAGAGCTCCACTCACAACACAAGTGAGTGTCGGTCCAGGCAGTTGTTCCTGGCTGAGATGAGGGCTTCTGAATCAAATGCATGCTCTGAATTTCAATTAGAACCCGACAATGGGAATGACAAAGGGAAATAGATTATTGATGCAGAGCCCAATGCCATTATTGCCACTACAAAGATCCAAAACGAGGAACCAGAAGATCCAGAGGAGGCGAAGCGTCTCTTCCACTCCCATATGTGGGTAAAGGGTTCCCCTCTACAGTTAATTATCAATAATGGGAGCCAGAAGAAACTCATTTCAGTAGATGTCGTGAAGCAGTTGTGCTTTCTGACCACAACACACCCACAACCATACACCATCAGGTGGCTTGACCCAGAACGAGATCTCCATGTCAGCCAACTGCACCGCCTTCCCTATAGCATCAAGCCCTTCATGGATGAGGTATTATGTGACATTGCTCCTCTTGATGTTTCTGATCTATTATTAGGCCAACAATACTTGTAGAAGAGACATGATGTGTATGAGTCATAGCCTCATGCTATTATTGTTACTTTGGGACATAAGCTATACAGGATACCAGAGGTACCGCCACCTACCACTATCTCTTTGGTTACTCCAAAACAATGCAGTAAGCTCATTTCAAAAACCAGGAAATTTATTTTCCTGATGATCCACCCCAAGGGTAAGAAGAAGATTGTGGCCACGACCTCCAGACATGGCTCCTTTGAATGACAACAAAAAATGGACAAGGTTGTGGAGGAGTACGGGGAAATTTTCACCTGACCCACAGGGGTGCCTCTACACTGTTAGGCCAAGCACCCCATTGATCTGACCCCAGGTGCATCGCTACCCAATGGACCGATCTATCGGTGCTTTGTTCTAGAGAACGATGAAATCGAGAGGCAGATTCAGGAGCTGCCACAAAAAGGTCACATCCGGCCAAGTTCATCACCCTGTGGGAGCTCACTCATGTTAGTACAGAAGAATGATGAGACTTGGAGACTCTATATTGAGTATCAGGTGCTGAACAAGATCACTGTCTGGAATAGGTACCCGATCCCATGGATTGATGACCTTCTGGACCAACTCAGAGGGGTGAAATCTTTAGCAAGATCGACTTGAGGTTTGGGTATCACCAGGTACCAATTGAACCCTTCGATGTGTGGAAGACTGACTTCAAAGCCAAGGAGGGCCTTTTCAAATGGCTGGTCATGCCTTTCAGGTTGACGAATGCTCCTGCAACCTTAATGAGGTTGATGGAAGACATCTTGTGGCCATTCACCAACTCATTTGTAGTGATGTACTTGGATGACATTATAATATTCAACCAGACTTGGGAAGAGCACCTCCACCACATTTGACAACTCCTCCAAACACTACGACAACAAAAATTGTGTGCCAATTTGGAGAAGTACACTTTTGGCATGACCCAAGTTCAATATCTGGGATATATTGTTGATGAAAGGGCGGTGCATGTCGATCCAATGAAGATCCAAGTAATTCAGGATTGGCCAGGCCCAACCACTCTAACAGATCTGCGCAACTTTTTGGGACTTGCTAATTTCTACTGCAGGTTCGTGTTGGGATTCTCTCATATCACTTGGCCCTTGATTCAAGTCACCGAGGGAGGAGTGAAAACAAAATTATTTTGGTCGGAATCTTGACAAAAGGCCTTAATAGAATTGAAACATCACCTCTGTTCTACCCCAGTGCTCACATTACCAGACTTGCAACAATCATTTGAGGTCGAGATAGATACCTCTAACTATGCTACTAGGAAGACATAGTTCGCAAGTATCCCACTTATGACAAATAAATGACAAGGTGATGAATGCGGGCAATCGACAATGTCAAAAGGATGTCAGGAAGGAAAAAATCATCCATACAGACCACTAACCCCTATAGTTAATACAGACACAAGGGAATTTGCAGAAATATTGCTATCAAAAGTGGTGCACATATCTGCAAGAATTTCATTTGAACATCAAGTACAAGAAGGGTAGCACCAATAATGTTGCATACTGCCTTAGCTGACCACCAATCGTGGAACTAACCACCATTATCAACTCTTGTGGGCACGAGACTTCTGATTGGCCACTTCTCTACAAGAGCGATCCAGAATTCGGCCACACATACAAGGCACTCCTTGGGGGTACGCAAGTTCCAAATTTTCACCTCCAAGATGCATTGCTATTTCACCTAGGACACCTTTGTGTTCCTTCAATTAACCGTGTGAAGATGATATGGGAAGCACACTACAGTCGAGTCATTGGGAATTTCGCGGTCGAGAATGTAGTGGTAGTACTGTAGAAGTATTTCTATTAGTGAAACATTCGATAAGATGTTGGGAAGTACATCAGATCTTGCACTGCTTGAGCCATTGCCAAACTGAACATCAAGAAGCAAGGCCTATATACTCTTCTACCTACCCCTAGTCGACCTTAGGAATCCATATCCATGGATTACATGTGAGGCCTTCCTTCTACTAAGCATGTAAATGACTGTGTTTTCATGGTCGTAGACAGATTCTCAAAGATGACCATTATGACAACCTATAATAAGAATATCATAGCAGAAGCCACTTCTAAACTCTTCTTTGAATGAGTGTGGGTGAAATTTGGGATCCCACAGTCTATCATATCAGGTCGTGATAGTAGGTTCCTCAACACATTTTGGTCTAGCCTTTAGTCAATGTTGGACACCAAGCTCACCAACTCCATAGCTTTGCATCCCCAAATTGATGGCTAGTGAGAGGTTGTCAACAAGATGATTGTACACATTATGCGCATGTAAAATTAAAAGCAGCCATGCACATGGGATGAGAGCCTCCCCTATGTACAACACAATTATAACTGGACTCTCCACAGCTCAATCGGCAAGAACCCCTTTCAGGTGGGCTTGGGATTCCAGCCACTATGTCCCATTGACGTAGCCATGCCATTTGCGGCTACTCGGGCCGATTCGGCTCATGTCATGTCTGAAGCTGAAAAAGCGAACAGATTCATCGAGCGCATTCAACATATCCACCAACAAGTTCATGACATATTGAACAGAGCCAATGCTAAGTACAAGTAACGACATGATCAACATCAAGTGCCACACAACTTCCAGGTCGGCGACAAAGTGTGGCTACATTTGCAGGAGTGCTTCACTGGACTCCACCAAGCTTAACCTGCTCCGATATGGGCCATACACCATCACTAAGGTTGTAGGGAATAATTCCTTAGAGCTCATTATTCCACCATTCCTTGGTCTACACCCAGTATTCAATGTGGATTGCCTTCGTCCCTACTTCCCACCTCTACTGGACACCTCCGACATTACAGAAAAACCCACACCAATAGAGTTGAACCCAGACTGCATGGAATAGGCCACCACAGATTATATCATGGACATGAAAATCAAGAACCCTCACCAACAGAAGATCCAACAGTATCAAGTTGTCAAAACTGGCCATCTCCTGCACCAAGGCAAGTGGTTCACCAAGGACCAAGTTCAGCAGAAGTTTTCTCGCCACATGGAGGAACTTAATGAAATGGGGGCCATTTCTTCGTGAGGGGGGAGGAATGATCCAGGTGGATATTGGTGGTCACCCACCTATTCCACTTGGGGCCCCACTATTTTGGCACAACTTACTTTTTTTTGAAGTTTTTCGGGTCCTGAACTTCCGGAGCCGTTTTGAGGCCCTAAACGACGTTTTTTGGGAAAACTGGGAGTAACATGGGTCCATGTACGAATTTTGATTGAATCAAAAGTTGTAGTCTTCAGATAGATCTTTCTAACGAGGTATGGTGCACATCAAATTTAGAACGTATGCCAAAGTTATGTCCCCAGGAAGTTGAAACACCAATTTACCCAAACGAGGCCCATAGTTTTGGCGCTTCATCTCCTAGGGTTAGGGTTTTTGATGTTTATGGTTTTCGATTGTTTCTAAATAATAATTAGGCCTGAGAGCCTCATTATAACTGAGTCTAGAGGCCTGTAGCCACCATATCTCTTCTCAGAGATAAGCTACCAACGCCCTAGCTAGTTTATTTCCATTCTTTCTATAAGCAACTTTCAGTTCTTTGATATTAGTGAAATGAAGTGTTATTTCCACTACATCTTTATATTTATGGTTATATGTGTATTATGTTCTATTCCTACATAAATATGGATCACTTACGTATCTCAACAATGAATTAATTGAAGAAGGAGAGTATTATTATAGAAAATATAGAAAGTCACCATGCACAATGTTCCCAATTGAAGAAAAATAGGAATGATAGGAGAAGATTCACTTATTTTTTAAGCCAACAAGTAAGGGATAATATGGAGTGTCATTGGAAAAAGTAATGAAAAGGACACTATAGACATTGACTCTATTTGAGGAGCCCTCAGCATGAAAAACAAGGTGACAACTCCAATATAATCGATGGATGCAAAACAATTGACCCAAGTGATTGCATCACTACAAGAATAGCTAAATGAAAAAAAGAAACAAATGGAGTCTGAGCACTTGAATAACCTAGAAGAATAATGAAATGTGCTTTCAAAGTTCTTCAAGGCTCAACATGAGCAAAAAATGGAACAAGTGAAAGAAGCTCACACCACTAAGATAAATTTATTAACGAAAAGCCACAAGAAATAAGTTAACACTAAATTTTAACAAGCCAAAAAGGTCCAAGATAACCTTTGATGCTTAAATTACAAATTAAAAAAATTAACATGGCCTACAAAAGTCTCAACACTCTTTCATGGAAAAATAATGGGAAATCCAAGAAAAAATTGTATAATTAGAGAAGATAACCAATGTGAAAATTTCCCAATTATAAGACAACTACCAAGGCCTTGGGTCAAATCATTGACCGAAGAAGAAACACTAGGACTCTCCATATTTTCTACCCTTACATGAAAAGAGAAAAAATGAAAAAGAGTAGTCTCTCTTTGATGTTTGGAAATTAGAATGTGAGATAGTTAGAATGATTATGCATGAGGCTACTAGTTTGGCCAATGAAATGGGTTCTACCTCTACATAAATAATAGATTAATGAGACTTTGATCCCATAGATAATTTTCTTTGTAACCCTTATCAAACTAAAACGTGAAGAGATATATAGGGTAAAAAAAATGAGGTAACAAAGGTTTAACATATTGAAAGGTAGATGATGATTTGATGGAAAAATTCATCATTTTTCCGGGGTGAAAATGTGAAGTTGGGTTACACTTTTTTCCCTTTTTTGAGAAAAAACTCTCATTTTTTTCGGTCTTCAAGTTTCTGCAAGCTAAAACAATTTTTCTGTTTAGAATTTCATTTTGTGACAAAAAAAAAGTTGTCAGAAATTTTGTTAGCTTTCTATTACTTATGTTTTCAATTTTTTTTTATACACATTTGATATGTCAACTTAGCGTTTCTTTGAGCATGTGTTTATAACAATCAAAGGATTCATAAGAAGTCATGTTGATACGTGATGTTGTATTCTTTCAAAATTTTTGTTTTTGAGAAACAAAATATGAGTCTACTTCGAGTTCGTCATATTTACAAAGCCAACAGATGCATATGATAATTACTAGAATCTTTTGAACTGGTCCAATATGAAAAAACTACATACTTTGAATATGTTTCGCGACGCAAGAAATTTCTTAACATATAAGCTATGTACTAAAAATCTAAAAGCTACCCATTATAGACGACAGACCAATGTAATGCACCATAATTTTTTCAATTTTTTTTACAATGTATTTTGGAAGATACATAATTATGATTTCACTGAATCATAATGACCTTCAAAAATTGTTTGCACCCGTTTTATTACAAAATTAATTGAATTAGTAAATATTTATGAAATTCCATAAAATTTATATTTCCTAAAAGTAGATTCAATTCTGAAAATTCTTGTCTTGGTTCCAATAGTTAATTCAGACTTTTTCATGGAGTTTAATCAGTCAAAAGTTGCAGATACATATTCAAAGCTTGGCTTTGTGTAATTGTTGACGCGTTAGTTCAGTCGAACTCTTAAAAAAAGTTCAACTGAATTATTTTTTGCGCCGATGACCCATCAAGTCTAACGACATAAAAGTTCAGCCAATTTTTTTATAAAATTTTGGCCAAATTTTTACCTGGCTTTACGTTGGCTGGAAAATACCGCAGAGCCCCTCCAAAAAATACATTTCGCCGAAATATAAATTGGCACAAAATCATTCATTATTTTCGCATATTTTCGCACATTTCGTCTGATTTTACAAAGGTCTTGGTCTGATTTTGCAAAGAATTTTTTTGGGTTTTAGAACTTTTCTTGGAGGTACATTCAAAGGACATTTTTAGAAAAAATTGTCTTGTGTTTAAGGACTTTTCTTGGACGAACATTCAAAGGACATTTCTTGGAGGTATGTGATACATTTTTTGGATGTTTTTGGGGCTTCATTTTGTTTGGAAGTATGGATTTGGGCTTAATTTTCATGGAGGTATGTGATACATTTTTTGGATTTTTTTTGGGCATCATTCTTTTTTAAGGTATGGATTTGAGCTTAATTTCGAAAGGACTCTTTTTAGGCTTAATATCAAAGGACATTTTTTGGACAATTTTTGGAAGTATTTTTTAAAGTGATATTTTTTTAGAGACTTTTTTGAAGTATTTTTTAAAGTGGCATTTTTTAAGAAGTTGGAATTAATTTTCAATAGATATTTTTTGGAGGCATTTTTTGAAGTGACATTTTTTTATAGTACATGTTTTGGGTTGAAGTAAATCTTTTATAATGAGTTTTTAAAATGATTTTTTGTCAAACTTTTTAAATGAAATATTTTTGTAGGACTTGGAAGGAAATATTTCGAGCTTCGTTTCACTTTTATAAGACATTTTTTTCTCATATTTTTTGAAGTGTTTTGGATTGAAGTATGTAGTTTTTGCAAAAAATTTAAAATGAGTTTTTTTAAAATTAAATATTTTGTGATGTTTTTTTTTAATTGAGTTTTTGTCTAATTTTTTGAAGGAAATTTTTTGAACTTCATACTATATTATCATGGAAAATCGAAGGAGTTGTACGAGAAAATATGATCGAAAAAGAGACCCTGAGGAACGTAGAGAAGAGACAAGACAATCTCACAAAAGAAAAATAGAAGCACTCTCAAATATTGAAGGGGAAACTCAACCTCAACTAAAAGTTGAAGCAAGTATGTAAATTTAAATATTATGAGTTTCATATATTTAAAATTTTCATAGTGTAAAATGTGAAGCTTAATTTTTATTTGATGAACTAATTTGAAAAATATTTTGCAATGTAAACAGATAGAGATATTCCTCAAAACATTGATGATGAGATACAAAATTATGAAAGAGAAAGTGAAAGAGATATTGAACCTCCCACCAAAGTGGCAATCCAACATCACTGTTACACCATAGGCATGAAGAAAGAAATTAAAAGGTTAGTAAACAAAGTGTTGAAAGGGAAGTGGTAGTTATAGAATATGGAAAGTCCTTGAAAATATAAAATCATTAATATTCGTAAAGGATAAGATACATATTGTCAACAGTAACCATCAAATAAGTTTTAACATTGCATTAGTATTGAAGGAGTTATGAAAAAATTAAATGTTTTAATAGTTAAAAATTAATGTGTAAATAAGAAATTTTCTCGTATATAGGGAAAAGAAAAAGAAAAAGGAGGGGTGATGGTGAATGTTGAAAGGTTGGGTGCTCTTGTTAGAATCATTTTTGCAATATTTTATGAAACAAACTTTAGCTACCTATTAATGCAATTAACATTTTTGAAAGTCAACATGTCTATTTCTACATGGTAATCATTGATGTTTGTGGTTTATGAATCATGTATATTCGCCTAGGATTGTGAGAATGTTATGATTTATTATAATTATTTTATTTATCTTAATGTGGATTACGCTTATAATAATTGTAGAATATATCAATTTTTTGATAAGTCTACAATCATAAAATATTTTAAATACTTTATTGATGAAAAATAATTCTATATAATGCTCTTAAGCTTAGTCTAGTCTAACAATTAACCTCCCTAATTATCATCGAATTAATATTCATTATAAATCAATAATATAGGTAGTTATATATGTAATAACATAAACCTTATTAGAATTTATACTTAATTTATAGTTCGATGAAAAGGATCCCTAACCTTGAAGTGGTAATCGGCCCCACATAATGATTAGAATACCATTCCAAATGAAATTAGGCTTAATTTTGGCATGATATCAAGTTTTGTCTCTCGTTAATGATTTTTCCAACACTTTTCCCATTTTGGGTATCAAAATAATATTTAAATTAATTCTTTTACCATTATACAAAAATTCTTGAAAGGATGAGAAAGAGAGAGAAAATGGGCACATTTTGTCATTCGATTTACCACTACCATATGGCATTCCTTCCTTTAGATTTGGGAAAACCTATACCAAAATCCATTTCAAGTTGTTCCTAATGTTGGATTGGAATGGCTAATGGTTGTAGGAGCTTTAGTGTCTTGATTATGTCTTCCTTATTTTTTTGTTATACCATACCTTCAACCACAAAGTTTCTTACATATTCTTTAAGACTTTCCCCAAAAAAAATTTCTTGATCCAATATTACGCTTTTAAGAAACTTGAATTTCCTCCTACATGAAAAGTTTTTAATTCCAAAAGGGCCTTATATATAAGTTTAGAATTCTTATATAAGTATATGTAATCTTGATACCACAACAAATCATTATTTTAGAGAAAATTATACTGCATCGGTGTCCTGCTATAGTTGTTGAATGATCTTGCACACCTTATCATATTGCTTCCATTCTGTCCATTATGTCCTTTCTTCCTCCACCTAGTTAGATTATGGAATTGAAATAGAACATAGTGAACCCTCTATGTCTTCATATTTCCTTGAGAGTGCAACTACCAAAATATTTTTTTCCCTCTTTATAAACAATTTCAAATTCATAACCTAGCATCTTTGTAACCTATTTGTTTTTCTCTCCTAAACATAGTCTTTGTTCCAAGAAGTAATTCACACTATCATGATATATTTTTACTTTTAATTGTCTTTCTATTAGATACGGACACCATTTCTTAAGTATATGTAGTATAGGAAACATTTATTTCTCATTTATTGGCTTACATGCATTCTTTCCTTTAAGTTTTATAGTTTTAAAGGTAAAGGAAATTCCATCTTGCGTCAAAAATACACTAACTCCATGGATTAAGAAATTACACTCCATAATGATAATGTTTGTGAAATAAGGTGTGACCAACACAAGGAATGTACACATAGAATCTTTGGGTTTTTCAAAAGATTTAGTTTCTTCTTTAGTCGAAGAAAATGCTTCATTATTCATTAATATTTTTAAATGTGTTGCTATTTGATCATAATTATTCATAATATTTTGGTAATATTCTATAAATACTAATAATCCTCCATATTACTTCAAGGTATTTAGGATTGGTGATTCCTTCATAGCTTTTATTTTGTTAGTGACCTGAAGATCAAAATTTTCTCAAAAATTAAATTTCCCATAATATTTTGAAACTAGTGCCAAGTTGTAGTGTTTGTCATTATGATTCCAACGACACTTGAATCACCTCATTCCGATATCGTATGATAACATTATGATGTTCTGAGGTTTTTGGTAAAAAAATAAATTGAACACACGTTCACTAGGCTGCTGACTAGGTAGTTGGTATTGTTGATGTCATGATGATGTGAACATGCCAACTGGGAATATGGGACCAACCATAGCTCACCATATGTCAAGATCATACAAGGTGAGTTGGTCAAATTTGATTGTTTGTAGTTTTTTTGGTGGCCCAATGGGAGGCTGCCACATGGGCCAATTGGAGGCCACCACGTGGCACCTCCACCTCGGCTAAAATTTTTGTTAAGTGCTTGGTGGCCTCAATAGGATTCAAACGAGTCACCTACCTATACACAATGTAGTTCATTACAAACTCACTTATTTGATGGATTTTAACCCATATACATTGCCACATATATTCAAGGGCTAAGTTATGACACATTGGGAGGAGGGGCCAAGTGGTGATCCCTGACCCCCAGTAATTCTTAGTCATATGACCACATTGCTTGGAGAAGGAGTGAATTTGGGCAGGGTGGGGACCAGCCCTAGCCCCCAGTCATAAAAAATCCCCACATGACCCTGGTGCAGTCAAATGGAGTAGAGGACTTTGGGGTCTAGCCGTGGCCTCTGGTCATTGATACCTCCACGTGACTGCCAATAGATAGAGGGAAGGGCTCGAGGAACAACCCCTAGCCCATGGTCATGGAACATGCCACATGACCGAGCACACAAGGGTCAGGTATTAGGTGGAGGGGGCGGGGTTGTAGGCCCTATCACTAGTCCCATGTGGTTGCATATACCCGAAGGCGAATAAGAAGAGAGCTCCAGTGGTAGGGCCAGGTTGTAAGTCCCGACCCCCAACCATATTGATTAAAGATAACCTACGTCGAATAATTTGAGGGCTAGCGTAGCGGTGGTGTGTGGTTAGCCCCGACCCCCAGCCACATAAATTGGCATGCAACCAAGAACCCAGAGAAAAAGGTGCCAATGTCGATAGGGACAGATTGTTTGCCCAACCCCTAGACTTATGGTGCACCTATGTGGCCCTGGTTTAGCGCATAATTGTTATCTGGAATTTAAATCAAATGACAGAATTCACTTCATGCAGATGAATTTTTTTCCTCCCAAGAAGAATAAAGGGTGAAAATGTTTCTCTCTTTGTAGGTGAATCCAATTTGGAGAACGAATAGTAGGAAAAACTTGGGAGAGCCATTACTTGAGGATTTTTTGGCATTTTGGAGCCCAAAAAGAGCCCAGATAGGGGGTTTTAGAAATTTTGAACCCAATGGAAGTGTCTGTTTGCTGATTGGAGTACTTTTGGAAGGATTTTTTGTTGAACCCTTAGTTAAACTAAGAGGGGTGGGGGGGGTGAATCAGTTTAACACATTCATGGAATTTTAAAACTTTCCTTTAGACTTATTTACACCTTCATTTCATGATAACCTTATTATATAATGTAATATCAATATTAATATGTGAGCAGCAAGTATTAAGCAGATTAGATAAACCATATCAACACATAAACATCATGGACATAGACAACAGATATAAGTGGAAACCCAAAAGCGAGAAAACACATAGACAGCTCCCTCTCACCACTGATTTTCTATAGGCTCCAACCTACATGTGGCTCCTACCTCAATTCTTCAAGCTATAACTTGGAAAGAAGCTCCAACTCCCATCTATTTTCTACAGGCTACGACCTATAGGAGGCTCCTACCTCAGTCAGCTACAACTGACATCTATAAAGATACAACTTGATATGGAAGCACCAAATTCCTCACTCTTTCAAAAAAACACATGCTGATTTACCTGGATATCAACTTTGTTCTGTTCCTTCTTCATTGCTGTCCACCGGCCTTCATATATGCATTAAATCATCTCTAAATCTTCATAGCTTCTCTATCTGCTCCTCCTTATTCTTACCCTCTCTACCTCATTTCTCCATTCTCTAACCTCTCTATGCATATGTTGGTAACATTATCTATGGAGATCACCTCATAACTGTTTGCATTCCACAGGGAATTTGAAATGAACAACCATGACTCTTTGGCTTCCACCTTCTCCTTTTCTTGCCTAGCACATTCAGAAAAATATAACAATATGTATACATTTCAATATTACAGTGGGGTATTTCTTTGCCTACAGAGACTTGCCTTTGCATCACATACAATAAAAATAATTTTAAATCATTTAAATTCACATTTACAGTTACATAAATCAATTTCACTCAGCCCTTTTTCGACCCCTGGCTTGCTGTGCGTTTGTCTTTTCTGCTGCTATCACTATCTTTGTCAGTTTCTGCTGTTATATTGTGATTGTTCTTGATGGCGGGTCACCCTACCAAACCCACATTCTCCATCTCAAAGCTGCATATAAAAGGCATCCAAATTCATGCCCAAATAAATCTCAAAGTCTCATGCATATAAAAATTCCTCTCCATTCATTTTCCCTGGGCTGCCAATTTAAATAAATGTATGCAGAAGATTTTCCATCAAAGGTTAAAATCTTTGTTATAACCTAAATATACAAGTCAACTTATGGAAGCTTCTTCCAATAAAAATGATGTTTTATAAAGGCAATAATACAACCCTCAAATGCAAAGGTTTACTCCTTAACAATGATTATAAAATCGTACATCCAGATTTCAATATTTTATGCTCAAGCTTACATCCATGAAGAATCTATGACTTAAACCATAGTCGAACTCCCTTTATAAACAACTCGGACCAATCTATTTAGCATCTATGAATGCGTTTATTACTTTGACTTTGATAGAGTTTATCAAAGTATCAATATGCATTATCTTCGACTCACACGTTAATATCCACCATTCACCAGATATATACTTGGTTGATATTAACATTCATCCTTTGGTTTTGAGTACGCCACTCAATTGAAAATAACATTAATAGTATTCGAACCATATAAGCATTCTAAAATTTGTTTAAACCCCAACATATCAGCATATCTCTTGTTCGGGCCCCACATTTCAATCATGAGGACATTTCATTAAACTAAAAGTTCGACCCTTAATAAAACTCAATGTGCCAACACCATACCTTTTTTATTAATCACCTTGCAACTTCGCTTGGGATCTGATAGTCAATCTGCTCTCACGCTTCAATAATTATTTAGGTGGACATCTGATGGATATCGCGCAACAAAAATGCATGGGGTTTAATACTCAGAATTTATGCGATGAAAATGGTTTTTAAAAACCACTCTTTTCCACGCGTCATATGAAGACCGATATCACGTTACTTTGAGTGAACCCACTTATCGGATGAGAAGCAACATGATACTGCTAGTTTGGATCTTCGGAACCGCTTTCCACAACTCTATCTCCTAGTTTCGAATGTCTCATGGTTCTGCCTTCTTACACTTGCATTCCGCCTAATTCTTCAGCGCCTTTATTTGTATAAACTCCGCCTTCGATTAAACTAAACCAACACATCACATTAATAATGCATTTGGGGCCCACCTTAATAAACCCAAATGTCAAATATTGATATATGACGTTAATAAATTGGCTTGGGTTCAAATATGCAAAGTACCATTCATCAAAAACAACCTTTAGTTATAATACATTATAACTTACCATTCTCATGATTTCACGCATCGCGAAGCTCATCATCTACGGCCCACACTTATTTCAACTTACCAACTCCATCAATTTCATCGAACGACTTGTATTTTCTTGCAAAATGAACCGATGATCTAATGACCGTCATGCAACTAAAATGTGAACTCCTTAATTCTTTGAAATCGCGTGATATAACCGGTTTCAAAATACTTCCTAACAACACGTGTCAAGCAGGGACCGATATCGTGTTCAAAAAGAGAAAAAAACTTACCACTTTAAGAGTTGCGTGAGACCACTTGTTTGGCTTTCAAAACAACCTTCATGTTTCTGCTTCATTTTTTTTTGGTTCCGCCTTCATTCAACTTAGAATCTGTTCTCTATTCACATATAAACACTCCTGATGATGACTGAACAACCCAATTGCAATACAATTGTTCCAAGCATCTCAACGTTGCAGATCGACTTCAAAACCTAATTCACACTCTAGCAATTTTACCACGACTTCTCTGTACTTCCATTTAATTTCTCCATGATCCGCTTTTCATTCAAGATCTGCTTCAACCTTCATTGTGGTACCCATTCTACACCAATTTTTCAACGCTAAAATGTAACTTGCCATTCTTCGTTGACCATGGTCCCTTGTGACCTTACGCAAGTGCCATTTATTTATATATATCTGAGCGGCAGACATGAATTCCTTTTTTGGCTTCGTTAAACAGATTCATCGCTCCCTCCTTCTACGTTTTCTTCTGCAGTTCACATAGAGTTATAAATAAACCTCTGTGTCCTTAGTTCATTCAATCGAACCAACACTTCCTCATTGACTTATAATTCTATAGTATCGACTTTCCAATCGATGGAATACCACTCTACACCTTCAATTTATAGCAACCACAATATTAAATAATGTATAACAATCTGATATGTAGATATCAGTTTTCAATTAAATCTTCTTTTAGTCCTGATTTGAGATGACTATTGGTCGGCTATCTCCTTCAAATACATACAACCCCTTTCTTGATTCTAGCCAGATATTCAGGTCATTGACCGTGTTTTACAATTTCCCAAAGTCTTGACAAACAAAACTCGGTTTTTCCTCTTCTAATTCATGTCTGCTACCTCTCTGCTTCTTTGCTGCCTCTACTTAAATTTTATGTCTCTGCTTCTAGTCACCTATCTGCTTCATTCGTTGCCTCTGCTTCTTGCCTAATACTGCCTTTCTACCTTTGCTTCTTAACTATTGTTCCTTTGTGCTCCTTTGTCTTGATGATAATTCAGGTGCTACCCCTATCTTCTCATTTGCCATCAATGACAATATTTCCAACAGTCTCCCCCTTTGGCATTGATGGCAATACTCCACCAATACTCCAATACATCCTTCAGGACTTCCTCCCCCTTTCATTCTGAAAGGTGTGTTTTGTCTTCCTCTGCCTATATTCTTTTTCTTTCTTTTCCTCCCCCTTTGACATCAATGGAAAAGGGTTGCACATCTCTCAGTGTAGATTCTATCTTTGCATTTCCTTTCTCTGAGTTGTGTTTAGGCCCTTCTTCTTTTGACTTTATACCTTGCTGCTCCAGACTGGTGTACACAAGTTGTTGAGGGAACACTTTCTATAATTATTGAACTTGTATATACATAGTAAGTTGATACCATCCCAAAGAACAAACTCCTTGCACTTGTATAGAGTGTTGGCGATGAGAGAACAACCATATATAATCAGAGATGCATCATTGGACCAAAACTAAAATACTGAGAATGCTTCAAATATACTTCAGTCTCTAGTATGATCTTCATCAGAAATACATATCTGTTGAGGAAGACTGTAGATTGAATATGTCTTCTTCTGCAATACACATCTGTAGTACAACATCTGTTCAATTATGATGATGCCAATATATCTTTTATAGCTGTGGTTCACCTTTCCTGCCTGTTGGTGGTGATATGAGCTAGGATGCTGACAAGGATATTATACTTAATAGTTGAAAGCTCCTTGTTACTGATGTGAGAAATGAATCAACCCAGAGCTTACAACTTATTGTGAGATTAGAAGATATCTTTCAATCTAAGAGACCAAATGACTTTACTACTTGTACAATGTACTTTAAAAAAAAACCCTTGAGGATAGATACATTCAATGTATTGGTTAGTCTCACTTATAAACCATGCAATTTTATTTATGACATAAAGGGGTATGTATGTAAATGATAAATCTCTCTTTAAAGGTGAAATACCAACAAATAATTTCTGCTGAAGTATGCTTTTGATGAATCAATAACAGACTTTTGAGCTTCAACTATAAGACTAACAAAACTAGTCCTTCATACTTCTGATACTTTAACTGTTCTATCATGATGATCTTTAGCAAAACATCTTCAAGTTGTTTAATTGAAATCTCAAAAAACATACTTCACACAGTTTTACGAATGATCTTAAGAAAGAGGCCTTGAAGATATATTTGTACTGACATGAGGAAGGCATGCAATTATATCTAGAAATAGATATTGCTTCAATTCTCAATATACTACTTCAAGTTTAAATAAGATATGATCCTTTTTCCCTTTCATTTACCATTTTAAGCTTTAATAATTCAGATAATGCAGGGATACTACCTTGATGTACTCTTTCCATAATCCTTTGATCCTGAGGACCTGTACCATACCGCTACTCCACTGATAACACTTGGTATTCTGTTGATAGGCATGCTGCTTGTACCAAATACCAATTGATACTACTTTAATAAACCATGTAGAGATTTCACTTTAGCTTGCACATGAACCCATAGTTAAGACAACCTTCATAGTTTCTACTATTGAGATTTCCACTATTCACACCAACAATAATTAGTATACTAAATTTGATCTTGGCATCTTTAACCATTTTTCTTATTCTGTCATTCTGTTCAAAGCAATTCCATTGTATGTTCCTTTCTAGGACTGCTCCAGAATCATTGCTGCTTTATGTTAAATTCAATTGTTCTATCATAATGATCTTCAGGAAGAAATCTCCAATTTCTTTACTTGGAATCTTCATGGGCATATTACTCAGAGATTTATCACTCACTTAACTGCATTCCTCCAAGGGGACTTTTCATAGATGAATGATGTAACGATATAATGATGATAGGCACTTCTCTTACTCATCCTTCTTAATGTGATTCACTGTTAATTCTAGTAGTATGATGCACAATGTGATCATCCTTTATGGGTATTTCCAATTCTGTAGCTTGAAACATAATTTTTTTGATTTAACCGTTCATCACTTAGTGTGATGTTTTCTTCTTAGCTTACATGATCTTGGCTGATGTTCTCTCTACTACCATGGTTTCTTGTTGCCTTATCTTCTTCCATCAATCTGTCAGCTATATTCTCCCTATATAGTTCTCTGTTAGAGGAATTTTCCTCTCCCTTCCTGACCTTTTAGCTGTTTTTATTTCATGGAGCTCTTCTTAGACTACTTTTGTGGGGACTATTTATGAGCTTCTCTCCACTTGGGATGTTGCTTCATATCTATCACTGGTTGGATATTTTCGTTGCTTCCTAGAGCAGCTCCCCCTATGATTATGTTATTGAGGTAACATTCTCCCCCTTTCTCTTTTCCTTCCATACTTTATTGGGGTTCTTCATAATGTCTGCACTTCTTTTTGATTCATAGTTTTGTTTGATTTGATTAGATTCCATCATTTGTCCAGAGTTCTTTAATGTATATGGCATTTTACAGTCTTTTTCTTTGTGACCAAGATTGAGGCATACATAACATCTTATTTTACCAAGGTACATTTGAGCTGATGTATAATATTATGTTCCCCTTTTTTAACACAATTTACATTCAACAGATTTATGTCCAAATTCATACCATGAAAAACAGTAGCCATGGAATCGATTAGTGTACCTGGTGAAAGTTTGTCCTCTCCATTTATTTTCTTTAGGTAGTCTTTTCATTTTTTGCATCCTTTGCTGGTTGGAATGGATCTGCTTTGTCTTACAATATGTTGCAATATGTCCAAGTTTGTGGCAAGAAAAACAACTGATACTTCTCATAGGAGGAAAGAACCTCCTTTGACAGCTTCTGAATGTGTTCAATTCATCATTAGGAGCGTATGAGCCTTTAGCAGTTGATTGTTTCATCCTCCCATTCTCTGTACTTTCATGTGGCTACTTGTTTCTATTTGTTTCTTTACAAATCATGTTCTTGCTGGCTTATACTTCTGTAGGAATCTTCTTAGTTTCTTCATTATCCTTTACATCTTTTAAAAAAATGATATTGCTGTTATCTTCTACCTTGGACTTAATTGTTTCTCCTTCATAGCCTATCCCAGTATTTATGAGAGGAGACCTTTGAGAATTTAGAATTTGGTCCAACTGTCTAGAGCTTTTCATTTGTGGAGTATTCATAATTAGATCAATTTGGGCCTTTTCTAATTCCATCCTTAGGCTTACCACCTCTTCTTCCAATCTTCCACATTCCAGACTTTTCTCTCTCATTTGTTGCAGTAGAGTGTCTTCTACTTTCCTTTCTTCTTCAATTTGTGCCTTCAGGCCAAAAATTTCTTCCGTATCTTCTTATTCTCTCTCATCACATATTTGCACCAATGTCTTAAGGTCTTTGTTTTCATTCTTCAATATTTCTGTTTCAGTCAAGGCTGTGTCAAGTTTGGCTTTTTCCTCAACAGTAATTTCTTCATGGTACTCACATCCATTCACCCTAGCAAGTATCTCATTTGATTGAACTTTTTCCTTTTGAAAGGAATTTTTCTTATTCTTAATTCTCTTCTCCTTCTTGACAATGCAGTCCCTAGTGTCTACTTCATTCATGAAATGAAATCTATCCAAGATTTATTTTGCAGAGGTTAGATCCATTATTAAATCAAGATCCTTGTTATGAAGATTATTATATATCACACATTTTTCCTTGGAATTCCACTATTGTTCTTGCACCGAGGGAGAGTCTGTGCAATAACCATCACATACAAGCTTCCATACCTCAGGTTCATAAGCCATTAAATCTATTTTAACCTTAAATATCCATTCAGGAAAGTTTGTTGTATTTACCATAGGTACATTTTGATAGTCCATGACTCAACCAGATCTCCTTCAAGCTATAAGGCTTACACCAAAAGAACCTGGCTCTGATACCAATTGTTGAACCCTTAGTTAAACTAAGAGGAGGGGGGGGGGGGGGGTGGGGGTGAATCAGTTTAACACATTCATGGAATTTTAAAACTTTCCTGTAAACTTATTTACACCTTCACTTCATGATCAACTTATTACATAATGTAACAACAATCTTAATATGTGAGCAGAAAGTATTAAGAAGATTAGATAAACCATATCAACATATAAACATCATGCACATAGACAAAAGATATAAGTGGAAACCCAAAAGGGAGAAAACCACATCTTATTATTGTTGTGATGCAAAGGAAAGCTCCAACTCCCTCTCACCACTGATTTTCTATAGGCTACAACCTACAAGAGGCTCCTACCTCAATTCTGCAAGCTACAACTTGCAAAGAAGCTCCAACTCCCATCTATTTTCTGCAGGCTACAACCTACAGGAGGCTTCTACCTCAGTCAGCTACAACTGACATATATCAAGCTACAACTTGATATGGAAGCACCAAATTCCTCACTCTTTCATAAAAACACATGCTGATTTACCTAGATATTAGCTCTGTTCTGTTCCTTCTTCACTGTTGTCCACTGGCCTTCATATCTGCATTAAATCATCTCTGAATCTTCACAGCTTCTCTATCTTCTCCTCCTTATTCTTACCCTCTCTTCCTCATTTCTCCATTCTCTAACCTCTCTATGCATATGTTGCTAACATTATTTATGGAGATCACCTCACAACTGTTTTCATTCCACAGGGAATTCAAAATGAACATCCATGACTCTTTGCCTTCCACCTTCTCATTTTCTTTCCTAGCATATTCAGAAAAATATAACAATATGTATACATTTCAATATTACAGTGGGGTATTTCTTTTCCTACAGAGACTTGCCTTTGCATCACATACAATAAAAATAATTTTAAATCATTTACATTCACATTTACAGTTACATAAATCAATTTCACTCAACCCTTTTTCGGCCCTTGGCTTACTGTGAGTTTGTCTTTTCTGCTATTGTCAGTGTCTTTGTCATTTTCTGCTGTTATATTGTGATTGTTCTTGATGGCGGGTCACCCTACCAAACCCACATTCTCCATCTCAAAGCTGCATATAAAAGGCATCCAAATTCATGCCCCAAACACATCTCAAAGTATAATGCATATAAAAATGCCTCTCCATTCATTTTTCCTGGGTTGCCAATTTAAATAAATGTATGCAGAAGCTTTTCCATCAAAGTTTAAAATCTCTGTTATAACCTGAATATACAAGTCAACTTACAGAAGCTTCTTCCAATAAAACTGGTGTTTTATAAAGGCAATAATAAAACCCTCAAATGTGAAGGTTTACTCGTTGACAATGATTATAAAACCATACATCTAGATTTCAATATCTTATGCTCAAGCTTACCTCCTTGAAGAATCTATGACTTAAACCATAGTCTTATTCCCTTTATAAAAAACTCCGACCAATCTATTTAGCATCTATGAATGCATTTATTACTTTGACTTTGATAGAGTTTATCAAAGTATCAATATGCATTATCTTCGACCCACACCTTAATATCCGCCACTCACCAGATATATACTTGGTTTGTATTAACATTCATCCTTTCGTTTTGAGTACACCACTCAATTGCAAATACATTTAATAGTATTTGAACCATATAATCATTCTAAACTTTGTTTAAACCCCAACATATCAACGTATCTCTTCTTCGGGCCCCACATTTCAATCATACGGACATTTCATTAAATTAAAAGTTCAACCCTTAATAAAACTCAATGTGCCTCTGCAGCAGTTATTAAATCGATCGTGTAGCTCATGTTTATATTTTCTCATTATGTATTTTTGAAGAAAGCTCTCTTATAGTACTTCGATGTGGAATTGTTGTACATGTTTGCTCATTTTCGAATGGGGTATACGGTCTTGTTGTGAGAGACTTTTCTTGTTGGATGTTTCATGACTGAATATAGGTGGTAAATCTTTTAGAGTGACATGTATTTGCAGGATAATGCTTCCTTTAAGGGGAATATAGAAAATCATTTTTTTAGCACACTTTATGTACACTTTATCGCCAAAATATATGGAGTGGTCTAGCTATGTTAGCAAGCCCAAAGATGCATCCCAGGAGGGGTGAAATCTGTCTTGAATTTCATATTGTATCTCTTCATGTTTTCCTTTATGAGTTAAATGATGATATGTTGATCCAGGTGGATATCGGTGGCCACCCACCTATTCCATTTCGACTAGCACCATCAATTCTTGCAGCTTTTCATGTTCAGCACAACTTACTATTTTTAGCAGGTTTTCGGGTCCTCCACTCCCGAAGCCGTTTTGGGGCCTTAACGATCCAGGTGGATATTTGTGGCCACCCACCTATTCCACTTGGGCCCCCACCATTGTCTCTTTCAGTTTTTCAGTTTCGGCATAACTTACTATTTTTAGCAGTTTTTTGGGTCCTGAACTTCCGGAGCCGTTTTGAGGCCCTAAACGACGTTTTTTGGGCATCGCGCCTTTGGAAAATATCATTTCGTTTCAGAATGAAATTCATAGTGAAAGTTGTATTCATCGGATAGAGCTTTCTAATGATGTATCATGTGTGTCAAACGGAGATAGTATGCCAAAGTTATGCCCCCGGGAAGTTGAACCACCAATTTACCCAAACGGGTGCCCACAGTTTTGGCACCTCATCTCCTACGTTTAGGTTTTTGGACGTTTCAGATTCTACATTGTTTCTCAACAATAAATAGGCCCTCAAGCCTCATTGTAACACAGTTCAGAGGTCTGTAGCCATCACATCTCTTCTCAGAGATTCGCTACCAGCACCCTAGCTATTTTATTTCCATTATGCTTGTAAGCATATTTCTATTATTTGATATTAATGAAATGAAGAATTATTTCCACTACATCTCTATGTTCATGGTTATTTCTGTATTCTGTTGCGTTTCTGCATCAAATCCGGATCAGTGGTATCAGAGCGGGTCTGCTCTTTCTTTGTTTTTCTTTGCATGTCCCCAACGCAGTCAGGGTATAAGGAGTTAGGGTTCGATCTGGTTGAACCCTTGCAAGATCAGCCTCGCAAACCCCGATGACCTCCCATGGCGGAAGAAAAGAAAGATGAGGGAGCAAGAGATCCTATCAAAATACTGCTCGAGGAGGCCCTCGAGAAACAAAGGAACGCGATGATGGATAACTTTGCTCAAATCCTTCAACGACTGCCCACATATGGTGCATCTACATCCAACAGCCACTCTGGAGGCGCCACTCCCTTCAAGGTACAGGTAAACTTTGACATTCCTATATTTGAAGGAAAAATAGATGCAGACGCTGTAGACAGATGGTTAAATTTGTTGGAAGGGTATTTTTCGGTCCATGACTTCTCTGACCGAGAAAAGATTATTTTTGCACTCCTCAAAGCCGCCCCCCATGTCAAAGACTGGTGGGAAACCTACCGTGAGCAAGAGGGCGAAGGGGAACCCTCTCTGTTCTCGGCCACACCCACTTGGAATTCGTTCCGAGATGGAATCAAGGAACAATATTACCCCGTGGGGAGCTATGAGGACAAATACATCCAATGGACCACGCTGCGGCAACAAAAGGATCAAGATGCCTGGCCGAAACGAATGCGATTTCCATATCACGCACAAAGGATTGGGTATTAAGATTCGGAGGACATTTGGTGCTCCATCTTGTGGTTATTACCTGAAGCATTCAAAGGAAATGGAGTTCCTGCATAAAATCCGGAACAGCACGGCATATCGCTATTTCGCCAGATCGGCAGAAATTTAAGCATAGAGCGAGACTTTGGATACCTTAGCGAATCGAAGGTGCCCCAAACCCCGAAGAACAAGGGGCAAATTCAAAGCAATGCGACTCGGAACAACACCACAAATCCAAAGAAGGACACAGGGAAGTGGTGTGAATTGCATAACAGCCCCACTCACAGCACAAACGAGTGTCGGGCCAAACAGTCTTTGGTGGCTGAACTAAAGGCACCCGAATCAGATGCATTTTCTGATCCTGAGTTAGAACCAGACAAAGGAAATGACAAAGGGAAGAAGATCATTGATGCGGATCCTAGTGCCATTGTTGCCACCACCAAGATCCAGAAGGAGGGTCCAGAGGATCCAGAGGAGGGGGAGCGCCTCTTCCAGTCGCAGATGTGGGTAAAGGGTTCTCCGCTACAATTTCTCGTCGATAGCGGAAGCCAAAAGAACCTCATCTCAGCAGAGGTCGTGAAGCGGCTCGGCCTACCAACCATAGCACACCCGCAGCCATATACCATCGGGTGGCTCCACCCAGGGAGAGATCTCTGCATCCGCCAGCAGTGCCGCCCTCCATACAATATCAAGCCATTCACGGATGAGGTATTGTGTGATGTTGCTCTTCTTGATGTAGCTGATGTATTATTGGGCCAACCATACTTGTGGAGGCGACATGTTGTGTATGAGTCTAGGCCTCGTGCTGTTATTATTACTTTGGGAAATAACTTGTACAGGATACCAGAGGTAGTACCGCCTCCTATCATCTCTTTGACTACTACAAAACAACGCAGTAAGATTGTTTCCCAAACCAGGAAATTCATTTTCCTTACTACTCACTCACGGGGAAAGAAAAGTATTGTGGCCACAACCTCGAAACAGGGCTCCCTTGCACGGCTGCAGCAGATGGACAAAGTCATGGAGGAATACGAGGAAGTTTTCCCCTCACTCATAGAGGTTCCTCTACACTGTCAGGACAAGCACTCCATTGATCTGACTCCCAACACACCACCGCTTGATGTTGCCATACATCCTACAACTACACATACAGAATCCAAACATGTATTTTCTGAGGCTGATAAAGAAACCAAATTTACTAAATGCATCCAGCATGTCCACCCGCAGGTCCTTGACATCTTCAACACATCTACTACTCAGTTCAACAGAATTTGCTTCATCTCATGGAGGATCTCAACGCAATGGGGACCATTGCTTCCTAAGGAGGGAGGAATGATCCAGGTGGATATCGGTGGCCACCCACCTATTCCATTTGAACTAGCACCATCAATTCTTGTAGCTTTTCACGTTCAACGCAACTTACTATTTTTAGCAGGTTTTCGGGTCCTCCACTCCCGAAGCCGTTTTGGGGCCTTAACGATCCAGGTGGGTATTGGTGGCCGCCCACTTATTCCACTTGGGCTCCCACCATTGTCTCTTTCAGTTTTTCAGTTTCGGCATAACTTACTATTTTTAGCAGTTTTTTGGGTCCTGAACTTCCGGAGCCGTTTTGAGGCCCTAAACGACGTTTTTTGGGCATCGCGCCTCCGGTGAATATCATTATGTTTCAAAATGAGATTTGTAGCGAAACTTGTAGTCCTCGGATAGAGATTTCTAATGATGTATCATGTGCGTCAAACGGAGATAGTATGCCAAAGTTACGCCCCCAGGAAGTTGAACCACCAATTTACCCAAACGGGTGCCCACAGTTTTGGCGCCTCATCTCCTACGGTTAGGTTTTTGGACGTTTTGGATTCTACATTGTTTCGCCACAACAAATAGGCCCTCGAGCCTCATTGTAACACAGTTCAGAGGTCTGTAGCCATCACATCTCTTCTCAGAGATTCGCTACCAGCACCCTAGCTATTTTATTTCCATTATGCTTGTAAGCATATTTCTGTTATTTGATATTAATGAAATGAAGAATTATTTCCGCTACATCTCTATGTTCATGGTTATTTCTATATTCTGTTGCGTTCTTGCATAAAATCTAGATCATATGTTGATTGTTTAAAGTTCACATGAAAAATAACTCATTATCCTTGAAGAGGCCATAAAAAATTGTTTACATAAGACCCATTTGTTTCCTTTCAAAGTTTTAAAGGATGGGTGTTTTTTAGGAAGTATAAGTTCCCCTCCAATTCTATATCAATTTGTATCAAAGCTAGTTCTGACCAAGTTGTAGGTATGTGTAATAATTTTCGAAAGTCTCCAAGGGCTAAAGGAGATGAACTTGTCTCTTCGAATGGGTAATGTTGAATTGAGAACAATTCTTGAATTCAACAAAGAGGAGAAGAAACATATGTGACTTCTGTTGTATCATGTGCTTCAATGTGAAGTTGGTTGACCCTTGAAATATGGTTTTGAAGAAAATGTTCATATTTCTTCCATCGATGTTTTTTTTCCTAAATGGTTTTAAAAATTGTGGCTCGATGCTTGACGGGAAGCTGAGGACTTCACATAGAGGATAGGTGGAGTACCTTGATTGAATATTAAAAGGAAAAATTGAAAAACAAAGCATAAAGGATTGACACTAGGAACTTTTTGAGATTTTTCCTCATTTTTTTTGCTATGAGAAGATAACTTTTGAAGTCCAAAATTTCTTAGTGTGGAGGTATGATCCAAAGATCAAATTTTTTCTCGAAAATTAAAGTTCTCACAATATTTTGAAACTAGTGTCAAGTTGTAGTTTTTGGCAATCCAATTCTAATGAAACTTGAATCACCTCAATCTGATGTAATAAGAAAAATTTATGATTTTGTGAAGTTTTTGGTTGACAAAAAAAAATGGTGGAGGTAGGTTGACTAGGATGCTAACTCGAAAGGCCATAATACTGATGTCATGGTGACGTTGGCATGCCAATTTGGTATATGAGACCAACCACAACTCACAATGTGCCAGGATCATACAAGGTGAGTTGGTCAAATTTGATTAGTTGAAATTTGTTTGGTGGCCCAATGGGAGGCTACCATGTTGCCCAATCGGAGGTTGCTACTTGGTGCCACCAAATTGGCTAAAAATTTTGTTAAGGGCTTGATGGTATTGGAAGGATTCGAACCGATGACCTACCAATATACAATCCAAAGCCTCACCAACTCACCTATCTGATGGGTCTTAGCCCATATATATTGCCATATGTATTTAAGGACTAATTTATGGTGTGTTGGGAGGAGGGGTCAGGAGGTGAGCCAAAACCCCTCATCATGCTTGATCATACAACCATAGTTCTTGGCATAGGAGCGAATTTGGGTGGGGTAGGGACCAGTGCCAAACCCTTGTCATATACACTCCCCATATGACCCTCGCATAGTCAAACAACACATAGGATTTTTGGGACTAGACCCTCTCCCCTGGTCGTTGGTAGCTCCACATGGATGCAAGAAGATAGAGGGAAGGGCTCAGTGACCAGCCCCTAGTCCACAGTCATGGAGCAGGCCACAGGACCGAACGTGCAAGGGTTAGATGATAGGCAGAGGGGGTAAGGTTGTACGCTCTTACCTAGGTCCCATGGGACTGCATGTAACCAGAGGCAGATAGGAAGAGGGCTCTAGTGGCGTGGCAGGAATTCATTCTCGACCCTCGCCACATAAACTACCATGTGACCAACAACCCAAAGAAAAAGGCACCAAGGTCAGCAAGGGTGGACCATTAGCCCAACCCCTGGCCTTATGGTGTGCCCATGTGGCCCTGGTTTAGAACATAAGGGTCATTTAGAATTTAAGTCAAGCAAAATAATGCACTAGATGCGGGTGAATTTGTCACCTCTCGATCGGACTAAAGGGAAAAAGTGTCTCTCCCTTTGCTTGTGAATCTAATTTGGAGGACAAATAGCAACAAAAACTTGGGAGAGACATAAGTTGAGGCTTTTTTGGCCTTTTGGAGCCCAAGAAGAGCCCATATAGGGGTTTTTGGACATTCTAAATCCAATGTAAGCCTATGTTTATTGATTGGAGCACTTTTGGAGGGAATTTTTGTAGGTTGATTATATGGGTGCTAGGATAAATCAATGCATTGAAGCATTTTTTGAAGGATTTTTAGCATGGAAAATAACTTGTAGGGGTTTTATAGCCTTCATATGTTATCTGCAATAGTTGTTACATCTATGGTGTAACTCATGTTTGTCTTTTCTCATTATGTATTTTTGAGGAAAATTTTATTTTAGTGCTTCAATGTGGAATTGTTGTACATGCATGGTCATGTTTAGATGGAGTATATGGTATTGATGCCAGAGCCTTTTCTTGTTGATTTTTTCATGATTTACTGTAAGTGGTCATGATTTTAGGGTGAGAGTTCTTTGCAAGAGAATGTTTCCTTGAAGGGGAAACTAGCCACTCATTTTTTTAGCACACTATTTGTACTCTTTATCACATAAATATATCAAGCATTCTAGCTATGTTAGTAGGCCAAGAGATGTAGCCAAGGAGGGTGAACTCCGTCACCAAATTTACTCTTTTCTCTCTTAATGTTTTCCTTTATGAGTTAAATGATGATATGTTTATTATTTAGAGTTCACACGAACACTAACTCATTATCCTTGAATATTCCATAAACAAATTTTGTACATAAGACCCATTTATTTCCTTGAAAAGCGTCAGAGGAAGGTCAATTTTCAGTAAGGAGAAGTTCTCCTCCAATTCTAGTTCAGTTACCGTCCTCTTTGAAATCTTCATGTGATACAATATGACCCAAATATTCCACTTCTTGACACCAAAAGGAACACTTGGAAGACCTTGCATATAGTGGTTTCTATTCCATTAGCATTAAGACCTTGTCAACATGTTCGACATGGTCTTTCCAAGATTTTTGTATATTAGTATGTGAGAAAAAAATATTCACACAAAGTTTCTAAGAACGATTTCTAAAATAGAATTCATCAATATTTGAAATGTTGAAGGTGCATTAGTACATTCAAATAGCGTAAAGAAACACTTGTAATGACATTCATGTGCTTTAAATGATATTTTTGTATTGTCTTCTTATCTCTTTATGATTTTATTATATCCATAATGGATATATAACTTAGTAGATAAATTTTCTCCATGAAATTAATTTGATAATTCATCAATGATAGGAATATGAAACTTATCTCAGTTTGTAATTTTATTGAGTTCCCTGTAATCTAGATGCATACACCATGACCATCCCTTCTTTTAACCATCATCACTGGTGAAGAGAAAGCACTCTAGCTAGGTTGAATGATGCCGACCTCTAAAATTTCTTGAATCACATGCTCAATCCCACTCCAATGTGCATATGGCTACATGCAAGGCCTAATTTTTTTTGGTGCACTTTTAGGTTGCAAATGAATATCATGACTATGATCTTGAGTTAGTGGAATACCTTTAGGAATTTCTTCAAATACCTTGGAATTTTTGTTCATAATATCTTAGGGATTTTATGGTGTAGAGGATATAGATATTTCAACATCTAATGAACACAATTGTTCAATTACACCATGATCTTCTTTTTTAAGAAACTTGGTATAATATTAGGGCTTTCCACCTTAGGTGGTTTCCCTTGGATACCTCTAAGCACAATTTCCTTTCCTATTGAGGAAAATATCATCAAAAGATATTGAAAACTAATTGCCACTATTCCGAGTTATTTTAACTATTATAACCCTCATACAACATTAACAACACCCATTTCGACTGCAATCATCGAAATATCCACTTAATACGCCACAAATTCCAGCTTAATACTTTGGTACTTCCCTAAAAAAATTATGGTACCTTTATCTGCGATCACTATATGAAATTATAATGTTGGATATAAAACGAAATTAAGAAGTTGTTCCAATTTTTAATCTATGAAGTTATGCATACTACCTAAATCAATCAAAATTGTCACCTTTTTCTTTTTTATATATCCTTTTATCTTTAGGGTTTATGGAGTATTGATATTGGCTAATGTGTGGCAAAATGCTTTTGGATTAGTCTCTTCAAGTTGTAGATCTTGTAATGGTTACACTTATTTACCTTATTCATATTTATAGTCTATGTTGAATGATTTATTCTCACCCTCATTTATGTCCGTTAGTATACTTATTGCTATAGTTGAAACATAGTCATTTTACTCTTCCATCATCAATTTTTTGTGGCGTCAACCTTATTGGTTTAGGCAGGGGAGCATGAAATTTTCCATAATGATTATTGACAAAATTTCTAGTCCCCATATTTTAACTTTGAACCTCCCTTCTTAGATTGCAAGCATGCTATAAGGATTCAGGTTAAGATATATGCATATCATGTTGGATTATTTCCTTTAAAGTTTCAATAAATATGCCTAACATATTATCCTTTGAAAATTATTTACCCAGACACTTATATTTTGAAATCGTTCAATGTTCTTTGTAATTTAACCTTTTTTTGAATATTTACTAATTTATTAAATAATGAATCAAGATTTAATAGAATCAATTTAATTTTTCAAAAATTTTGATACCATACATATTGATCTTGTTCTAAACGTATGGTTGCAATATTTTTTTTTGTAATAATGCTAGCTAGTGTATATGAAAGTATTGATCCATCCAAAATATCCATGTTATAGGATCCTTAACATCAAAATTCCTTGTATGAACCTTTAGAATGTAGTAGTCCCTTTTTTGTAGCTTTAAGTCCTAATGATGTGGATCTTGAAGTAAAATATCATGATTATGGTTCTATAATTCCATATTTTTTCTTTTTAATTGTCACAAAATATGCCCCATATATGATTGAGTTCCAACAAAATTGTTCACCTTATTTTCATGATTTCCTTGGACCACAATATAAATTTTAGGAAGCCTATATAAAAGAGTATTTTCCATGGTATTCATGGAATTTTTTATTTATTCCTTTATTTCATTCATCTTGTTTTCCATTCAATCCATCTCTTCTCTTTTAAGTTTTTACTGAAAACCTAACAAAGCCACCACTTTCCTGAAAGTACCATCTATTTTGTTAACTTTCATATATTATTGGGAGAACCTAAAGTCTAATATTCACTTTCCTCATGAGTATTGGATGAGCCTTCTGGAGATTTAATTCATGTAGAAAATTTCTTTGGATGCATAGTAATAATACTTCTATTTATCACAACTTTTAGTCACAAAAAAATTTGGATCTTCTAATCAATAGTTATGTCACCTCTAAGTTATACATGTTTAAACCTTAATTTGGATAATTTATGAATGAATCACCTTTTTATTAATATATCTATGATATTTTAGCTATTATGCATTTTAAATGTTAGTTATTAATACTTTTAAATGTCTTCTCTACCACTCTGTAGCTATGACTAAAGTTTGATGCGCCAAGAGAAATTTATGGTAACTTTCCCAAAACTTGTTGATTTTTGGTCTCTTCCTGAGAAAAAAATTGTATGGTGCTTCATTTTTGAAACTCTTAAAATATTATTGAAAATTTCAGTTGAAGTACTTCTTTATGTCACCTTAGATATTTTAAAAATTTGCAATATAAGTGTTTGAGAAAAAAATATTATAGTAAAAAATCCATGATCACTCTTTTGAAATTGATTTTGGAACCATTCACAAACCATAAGTCCCATGGTGTATATTGAAAAAATTGTAAAAAATAATAATTTATTTTTTTTACTAAATGTACCTTGTGATTCATTCTTAATCTCCTCAAAATGTTATAGTTTGAAATATCCCAAAAAAACAATTATAGTAAAAATTCCAAGATGACTCATTTTAACAATATTTGAGGACCAATCATCAACCCTAATTTCCACAGGCCATATTTTAGAAAGTGTGATGAATCAAAATATGAAATTATAGCTGAATGTTCCTTTAGATCCCTCCTCCATATGCTAAAAATTTCACAGTCTAAAATGTCTCAAACAAAAGTTATAATGAAAATGAAAATATGACATATTTGAAGCAACAAAACTCTAGGTTCATATGCTTTGATAAAAAAAATTATGAAACCTATGCCTGGAAAATAACAAGAAACCAATAATTATAGTATATTTTAAAAGAGAAACCTCCCTCTATAATGAATTCAATGTTTAACAGAAGATCTCTCTCTCTCTCTGTATATATATATATATATACACACAGAGAGAGAGAGAAATGACACAATTATAATAGTATAAAGAAAATTTCTAGCCAACACAACAATATAAAAATTTAAATATAATAACTCAATAGTCAAGGATTAATGAGTTTTAGAGTTAACATGAGGTTTATATAGGAATTAATATTCACTCTATTTGTCATTATTTTTTAATTTTGTGAGTGTCTTATATTTTATTTGAAGCAATTTCCCCTTTCTCTTTTATCCCAGTGATTAATTTCTAAATCAAGTCTTAATGCAATTATATTTGTTCTTCTAGATTGTTATATTATCTATTTGATCCATGAGATACCCATCCGAGTCCCTTAAGGATGCATGCATTGATTTTGTATTTAAATAGTAGGAATTTTGGGACGTTCTTCATGGACACATATTGCTCGAATTTAAATTCCAATTTGTAATATGTTTTACTAGTGCAAAGAGTTATTTCAGGAGTGCATGCCATTTGTTATCTCATATACTTTCATTAAGCAAGAAAACTCGTGAATGCTCTCCTATAACTCTTATGATCTTGAATGAATAAAATCATTTAAAGATCTCTGAGGTAGTATCTTTTATTTATATCTATGCATATTTCAAATTTGTTTTCCCCATTGTGTGTGAATGAAGAATGTGATGGACTAGAGAATTTATGAGATTATTATTTCATTTTGTTTCTTTCTTATTCTTACTCGATTTCCCACTAAAAAAAATTGAATGTGTTGAATGTTTTAGTTTTTCATTATTTGTTTTGATTGGAAAATACAAGTGTAAAAAAAGATTACTATTTTTATGAAAAAGTTAAAATATATATATATGTTATTTAAAAAAAAAAAAAAATTAACACTACTTCATACATAAAACTTGATAATATAACACACCTTAAATTTCTTGCCTATCCATTTAAATGCATCACGAAATTATTAGAAAAAGAATACATCTTTCTAGTATATGTGATCACTGAGCTAATCATCTAATATATGTGATGACTGAGCTAATCACCTATATAAATTACACATGTTCTAATATAACTTTTGTAAGAACATTTAAAACATCTTGCAAGTAGTGTTTAATCCTTAAATTTACTTGCCTATTTATAGATTTTAACTATGAAAAACGCAATATAGCTCACAACGTTTATAAGGTTTCATATTTTAACTTATTTAATTGGCCGAAGGCTTCCTACTTCAACCTCAGGTGGAGAGAGGCTTGTTGACATTTTCATCAATGACGAAGATTTAATGTTGTCAAAATATACTTGGTCTTAGCCCTTATCGAGGGCTGGAAAAAAGACATTGCATATTATAATTATTTTAACTATTTAATTCTCTTATCCCTCCATGTCTCCTCCATGCTGCCTAAACGTTCTCGACGCTGGCATGTCCTCTATTCAGATTCTCCCACAATCTAGTTCGCATTTTCCTTGGGCTGTATATGGAGGTTTACTTAATGAACAGTTTGGGAGGAGAATGTGAGTGCTAGTGAAGTTAAGAATCCATTTCGAAACCTCATGAAACGTAGGAATACACCTCAGCTTGACATAACCATATTTTTGCAGAAGTTTACCTGTATCAATGCCATTATGTTCTATGCTTCTATGCTCTTAGATACCCTAGGATTCAAGAGCGATGCTTCTCTTTACTCTCTTGTTATTACTGGTGAAGTCAATGTCCTATCCACTATTATATCCATGTACTCGGTGGACAGACTTGGTCAAATAGTGCTTCTTATCGAACCAGGAATACAAATGTTCATTTCACAGGTTATCCCTATTTTCTATTCTCCTTAAAACATATTTCATAGATTTAGTTATATCGAAACGGTGAAACATAGTTGTGATAATTTAGAGTATGAAAATTACAGGTGATTATTGGAATCCTTTTGGCGATGAGATTGAAGGACGGGAAACAGTTTTGTCAAGCAACAACCATTGTGATAGTATTAATGGTGTGCGTTTTCATGTCATCGTTTGCGTGGTCATGGGACCTCTCGTATGGTTTACGCCCAGCGAAACGTTTCCTCTGGTAACAATATCCATTGGACAGAGGGTGACGGTGTGTGAGAATATTCTCTTCACTTTTGGTGTTGCACAAGCATTTCTATCAATGCTTTGCAATTTAAAATACGACATCTTCTTCTACTTTGTTGGGTGGGTGTTCATTATGTCTCTATTTTTCTTTTTATCTTTCCCGACACGAAGAATGTTAAGAATGTTCCGATATGAGAAATGATGGATACCATGTGGAAAAAAGAGTTGTCATAAAATAATTACAAAAACAAACACACAGCAGAAACACCAGCAAACGTGAGACAAAGCTCACACAACTCAATGAATTCAATCGCTCAATTACATCACACTTAAATAAGAAACTCACTCACCTAATCTTCCTGAAGAATAGGAAACAACCCTGAATAGATGGAACTGATTTCTAAATGCACACTCCCGTACAACAAACCAAAACTAAATCTATTTCTAGATTATTCTCACATCCTCCCTTAATGGAGAAATGGATTTTCTACAATACCTAACTGACTTCTAAAAAATTCAAATTTGATTTTACCAAGGGGCTTAGTAAATATATCAGCCACATTATCCTTGGTGTTACAAAATATCAATTCAATTTCATTCGACTCAATTTTCTCACGTACAAAGTGGTACTGTAACTCAACGTGTTTTGTTCTAGCATGGTAAATTGGATTATGTGCTAATTTGATAGCACTTTGATTATCACAATTGATACATGTTGAACCACTTTGCGCCTCTTCAAGATCTGCAAGAATTCTCCGCAACCAAATAGCTTCACAGGTGGCATTGGTCAAAGCTTTGTACTCTGATTCTGTTGATGATAAAGAAACAGTTGGCTGTTTCTTACTACTCCAAGATACGACTCCTGATCCAATATGAAATGCATAGCCAGAGGTAGATCGTCTGTCATCTGGATTTCCTGCCCAATCTGAATCAGAAAAACCTGTCAGTGTAACATCAGATTCATTAGTATACATAATACCTAAATTCACTGTTCCCTTTAAGTATCGGAGAACTTTCTTTGCAGCGTTCCAGTGATTTCCTGAAGGCTTAGCCATGAACTGACTAAGAATACTGACTGAGTATGCAATGTCTGGTCTGGTAGTGGTGAGATAGTTCAAACTTCCCACTAGCTGACGGTATAATGTTCCATCTGCCTCTTTTGTTCCATCTTCTTTGTACAACTTTGCATTCTATTCTAAGGGAGTTGACATAGCTTTGCAATCTGTCATATTGAACTTTTTAAGAATCTCCTTTGTATATTTTCTTTGAGTGATCAAAGTTTTACCAGGCTCTCTCCATACCTCAATTCCTAAACAGTAATGCAATTCACCCAAATCTTTCATTTCAAATTCCTATGACAACTGAACTTTAATTTCTTCAATTAACTTGTGAGCACTCCCTGTGATTATGAGATCATCCACATACAAAGATATTAAAGCAACATTTCCTTTTCCATCTTTCTTAACATACAAGTTAGGATCATTTTTTCTTTTCACAAATCCATTCTGAAGAAAGAAGGTATCAATCTTTACATACCATGATCTCGGTGCCTGTTTCAAACCATACAATGCCTTTCTTAACCTGCAAACCAAATGCTCCTGTCCCTGTTTGACAAACCCTTCAGGTTGAACCAAATAGACTTCTTCCTTTAAATCACCATTTAGAAAAGCAGATTTGACATCCAATTGATGTATATTCCAATTATGTTTTGTGGCTAAGGCAATCAGTAATCTAATTGTATTCAACTTATCTACTGGTGCAAAAGTGTCTTCATAATCAATTCCCTCCTTTTGAGCATATCCTTTTGCTACTAATCTTGCCTTAAATTTATCAATTGTACCATCTGCTTTAAATTTCAATTTGTACAACCATTTGCTTCCAATTGGAACTTTATTTTGAGGAAGTTCCACTAATTCCCATGTTTGATTTTTTATTAGAGAAGCATACTCATCATTCATAGCATTAATCCATGGTTCATGTTGTTTAGCCTGCTCATAATCAATTGGTTCTTCAACATTCATTATGTTAGACATTAAGGCATAGTCTCTATACCTTGCAGGAAGCTGAGTCTGTTGGGACGATCTTCTTGGTGCTTCAATGCCTGTGGGTGTTCCATCCATGATTCGTCGGCTTTGAGGTGAATCACCCCCTTGTGATGACTCACTGCTGCTAGATGTGCTCATACTGCTGCTCTCATCCTGATCCTGTACCTGTACCTGTACCTGTTCCTGTTCCTGCTTAATCAAAGTATCAAGTTTGACATGTGCATCATTAGATATATGCCATACATCATTCTTTGTATTACTTTTATCAGCCTGCTCATGAAACAACACATCACGACTTGCAAATAGTTTATGGGAACTTGGATCAAACAATTTATAGGCCTTCTGATCTGTACAATATCCAATGAAAACACACTTGATTGACTTGGCATCAAGTTTTCTTCTGTTAGCCTTAGGAATATGAGCAAAAGCAGTACATCCAAAGACTTTGAAATGACTCACATCAGGTTTATAACCATGAAGAACCTCAAAAGGAGTTTGAAAACTAATTGCTTAGTGGGACATCGATTCTTCAGATAAACAGCAGTGTTAATGGCTTCTGCCCAGAAACCATTAGAGATGTTCTTACCTTGCAGCATACTACGAGCAGATTCCACCAAGGTTCTATTCCATCGCTCAACAACACCATTTTGCTGAGGGGTATGTGGCACTGTGAACTGTTGTTGAATTCCATTAGATTTACAATAGGTGTTAAATGCTTTTGACTTATATTCACCCCCTTGATCAGATCTGAGTATTTTAATGCACTTTCTTGTTTGTTTTTCCACCATAGTTCGAAACTCTTTAAAATACTCAAATATGTCACTTTTCCTTCTAATGAAATAGACCCAAGTATACCTAGATCTATCATCAATAAAAATAACAAAGTATGAAGCACCACCAAGAGACCTAGTTTGCATAGGTCCACATACATCAGTGTGAATTAATTCAAGTATATCATACTTTCGTTTCTCAGTATGAACCGGAAACTCTTCTCTATGCTGCTTACCAAGTGCACAAGCTTCACATGGTAAATGTTCACACTTCATGACAGGAAGACCTTCAACCATTGATTTCCTTTGTAACAACGATAAATCATTGTAATTTAGGTGCCCATACCTGTGATGCCATAATTCTGCTGTCGATGTCTCTTTGGATGTCAATGCAACATGGCGCTTCACTGTCACATCCAATATGTATAATCCTCCAACCCTGGTACCTGTAGAAACAACCCTGTAGTGATCCTGAACATCTTTCACTATACACCCCAATTTACCAAATTCAACTTTTAAATGATTATCAGTTACAGTGGAAACAGATATCAAATTCTTTCTGAGAGCAGGTACATACATCACATTATGAATCTGTCGCATTTGTCCATTAGGTAAGTACACATTTATTATGCCATAGCCTTGAACTTTAAGTGACCTATCATCCCCTAGGTAAATGTGTGTACCATCGGATTTCTCATAATATTTATCATACCATTCTTTATTACAAGTCATGTGTGCCGATGCACCAGAATCGATGAACCATGCATTCTCATCATCAGTTTCAGCAGACAATGCAGCATCAGAAAGAAATAACTTAAGATTTTTAAATCCATCATTCACTGAGGTGTCTTTGTTTATGTAATTTCCATTATGCCTTCTATGTCTTTGATTTGATTCATTATTCTTTCTCCTATAGCAATCTTTAGCGAGATGTCCAGGTTTTCCACAATAATCACATTCAATGTTCCTCTTAACATAAGAATCAGGAGGTGCCATACCTTTCTGCTTTGCTTGAAAACGGCCTCTGTTCCTGTCCCATGGTCTCCCTCGGAATGGTCGTTTGCCTCTTGCAGTCAAAGCCAAATCAGAACCATTTGACTCCAGGTCAAAAATTTTCATGCGCTCTTCTTCTTGAAGAAGAATTCCAGCCAATTCTTCAAATGTAGGAGGTGTCGGTCTAGCTGAGAGAGCTGAAATAAATACTTTATAGTCTGGGACTAACCCCTTTAAAGCAACAGTTACCAAGTCTGTACTAGAAACCTTTTCACCAATATCACCTAGTTTATCACTCAGGTCTTTAATTCGGGAAACAAAGTTGCTAATGGTCTCATGAGCTTCCATTTTAATAGATAGCAGCTTTGTTTTTAAAAATAAAATACGGTTTGCATTAGTAGTTTCATACAAACCTTTAAGCGTGTCCCAAGTCGCCTTGGAAGTTTCACAGTCCCGAATGTGAGGAATAATATTGTCCTTCACTGACATGCGTAGCAGCACCCTTGCTTTCATTTCACGCTTCTCCCAATCTTGAGTGGCAGCAGGAGGTTGAGGCTTGGGCTCATCACCTTTGACAATCGTCCAGAGATTGTATGCCTCCAGTATTGTTATGAGCTTAAATTTCCAGTTTACATAATTTTCTCCATCAAGTTTTGAAGACTCATTTAAATATGTATCTGCAAGGGGATTAGCCATTTCTCCACCAATGACCAAATTCAAAAAAAAATTGCAAGCTTTTCTCACACTCTATTGAGTTTGATGTTTTTTTTTTTTAAAAAAAAAAACTTCAAACAACTTGCAAACTTGCTCCCTTTTTAAAAAAAAACTTTTATGGTAACCGAACCCCAAAACTTAAAAGAACTCGACCAGGAAATTATATATAGCTCAGCAATTATATATATATATAGCTCGACAATCTTTTTAAAAAAAGCAGTTCTTGCAAATCAAATTAAAAAAAAAAAGGTCTTTAAAACAAACGAATCTTTAAAACAGGTTCTAATCAGAAACTGGTATCAAACACCTCTCTCAGCAAACTTTAAAAGAAACGCTGGCAATGCTCTCACACTTTAAAAAAAATGCGCAGACAAGGTATGTGAAAAACGCTGGCAATTGAATGAATTAAACTCTGGATTTCAAATTCGACCTGAAACATACAGGCAACGTAAGCTCCGTGGGCAACGCTGTCTCAAACTCTGTCTCACACAGCTCGACACTTGACCTGGAATGAATCCGATATTCAAACGCTGTCTCACACAGCTCTCCAGCAACTCCGCGGGCCTGAACTGACGCTAATGTTGAACTCCGCGGGCCTGAACTGAAGTTTGCAACGTTGGCAACGCAGGTCCACTCCAACGCTGGCAACGGGGTCGTGGGTTCGAGCCCCACGGTGGGCGCACAATCCGCTTCAACGCAGAGCAACACCTGACTGTGGGTGTTACCTCCGTAGGCCTCCGTGGCCTGAACTGCAACACCTGACCAGCACAAAGCTGCTCGATCCGGCAGGAAACTCGAAACTCGAGCAGAGGCAGTGGAAAAGGTCGAGCGGATCAAATGAAAAACGCTGACTGGGTTTCGAAAGTGGAGTATCTACTCCAATACCCAAACACACAGCTCTGATACCAAATTACAAAAAACAAACGCACAGCAGAAAACACCAGCAAACGTGAGACAAGCTCACTCAACACAATGAATATAATTTCTCAATTACATCATCCTTAAATAAGAAACTCACTCACCTAATCTTCCTGAAGAAGAGGAAACAACCCTGAATAGATGGAACTGATTTCTAAATGCACACTCCCGTACAACAAACCAAAACTAAATCTATTTCTAGATTATTCTCACAAAAATATGATGGATTGAATTCATTAATAAAAACTGGTCAATTCTATAATGGAAAGACACAAATGACTCTTTAGAACCCTCTACATTATCAATACAAATCAACCAATATATATCATACATAAATATAGGGAAGTTAGAACCATACCCTAAAAAATAGAAACTAATTCGTATCCTAAGGATTCGTGAACTCTCACGAATTAAAGATTATCCATTAAGTTTTAACACTTCCCTTAATGGAGAAGGGGTTCACAAATATACCTAACATCTCCCTAAACATTTCAAACTTAATTTTACCAAGAAGCTTAGTGAAAATGTTAGCAACATTATCACAATTTTTACAATATACGAGATGTATTTCTTTAGATTGAACTTTCTCTCAGACAAAGTGGAATTGTGTATCAATGTGCTTAGTGTTCTTGTAGAACACTGGATTATTAGTCAGTTTGATTGAGCTTTGATACCATGATAAAATATGATGGATTGAATTCATTAATAAAAATTGGTCAGCTCTACAATGGAGACCCTAAACCAGGAGAGACTGACTCTACGGAACACTTACATTCTCAATAAAACTCAACCAATATATAACATATATAGATGTAGGGAAGTTAGAACCATACCCTAAAAGATAGAAAATAATTCCTATCCTAATGTTTCGTGAACCAACTCTCTCAAATTAAGAATTATTCATTATCTTTTAACATTTTCTGACAAGCACCGACCTCATTAATGATTATAAAGATATAATTTCCAAACAAGAAAATGGAAGAATTAGTGGCAACACCTACCATTAATGCCAGTTGTAGTCTTCTTCCTCCTTTCCACCCAGTAGCAGATGGCCATGGTCATAATAATAATAACAATATTAAATTTTATATGTTGTCCAATTTTCCTGTAATAATTTAAATTTTATGATGAAGAGCACCAACACGAATGCTGCCATAAAATTCAATGGCTAGAATCAGTGAATTCTTTACTTTTGCACTCCCAGGATTACATCATAGTTTATTTCCTCTCATTTAGTCCCTCATTTCTATGGAAAATTCAAATAGATTCATGGAACACAATGGGATTATCTCGAAACTTATATAGATGGCCACATAATTTATCATGGATATATGAAGGTTCAAATTTTTGGTTGGAGGCCAGCACATGGAATTTTGTGTGTGTCACACCCAAACATATCAATTTAAAAAAAAAATGAAATTAACTTTCTTCCCTAGGAATTTTACTAGTAATCCAAGGTCAAAAAATTTATACCATGGAGAATTTATTAACAATATAAATCGTCATATCGTTTCTTTTTACTTTATGCCTTACTTTTAATAAGCTTTAACTTATACCTTATAAGAACTAAACTGCTTTGATTTATAAGTTTGATTCTTGGCAACCCAAATAAACGTCTTGTTATATATAAATTTTTATGTTATCACTGTCCACCTTTATAATTTTCCATAGTTACGGTTGAAAGTTTTAAGCACATTCCTATCAAATAACAAGGAGATATTTATCCTTGATACAAGCAAGGTTTGTTGGCACGTTAGAGTGGATTTAATACCATAGTACTGGGTAATAAGTTCAAACTAACAACTATTGAGCTTTTTGTGTAGTGGTTTTTGGTCTCGAGGTCATGCCTCACACATCGCCGTCAGATGCCAACCAAGATCTACTGTGAGTAGCGGGCGGGAAAACTTCTTGGACTTTTCACCACTTACCCTACCCATTATGCATCGTATTCAACCTTAAAACTCTTTGGTCACAAGGAGAACACTCCATTTTATGAGCGCTTGACTCCTCTCTTACCACCAGACATAGGTTGCGGTTAACTGAGAAAACTAGACTTAGAGTGTGGTTCTACCTCTCATTCAAGGGTGAAGATCGTTCCAAGGTTACTGCATTTACAGTGAAATGGAGAAGGTCTGGGAGGCTGTCATCACATATATGGCTCAGTGCTCAAAATGATAATTCTCTAAAATTTAACTTCAAGTCTTTCATTATTCATGTTCAATTCATATAATGATGACCCAAGACTCCTTTAACTCCTAGTTCTTCCTCGAATTTCCAGAATAGCTCGCGGAGACTCTGCGATTAGGATTTATCAATTTGGATAGGTAATGGTTCTGAAATCATATCAGGTTTCTACATTCTCTGTTGGAATTTCAAATATTTTCGTTTACGATTATCTGAAAGGAAAACAATAATCTAAACCTTTTTATTGTTTTTGACTCCGCAGATACTTTGCTTCATCGACTAGAACTGGTTATCACCTCTTCCCTATCTAGTCAAGTTTTCATTGTAATGGAACTCTGGTCCCTTCAATTATTGAGTCAAATTCGTCTACCTACCCATTACAACCCATCACTAGACCTTCACGTTAGCGGAATCCATTTGTTTTTTTTTTTCATTTTCGGGCTTGAAAGGCTCAATGATTCCTTAACAAGATTTCTCTGGTTTGGATTATTGAGAAAGGGTTTTCATTATTATTATTTAAAGAGAATAAAATCAGCGCTAAAATTCTGGTGAATGTGTAATCCTCTCTCTGAGTCTATGAACTCAGGGCTTTCTAGCAATTTAGTTTGTAATACAACAAAAGTTTTATTTGTTGTTTTTAGTAGAGACATTGCAAGTAGTAATGAGTCATCTAGCTCTATCGTATGTATCTCTTATCAGACGTTTATTCTTACTTATAATGAGTAATTTGAATACTTTTTGTCACTTCTGAATTATAGTGATTGCTTAATTACATTAGCTTAAATATTTTGTGTTGTTTACTATATGATTATATGATTTATGTTTAAATGTTATTCCCTTGGTCGATTCTTGGAACTCATATCTTCTATTTGCATTAATAAGTATAGAGAATGAGTTTTCTTGTATTATTCCTTTCTTTAGAGAATAGATCACTGTGTGAATAAAGTCTATAAATATAAATGTTAAAGTTCATTTTCCGCTACCTAATAATTGCTAGAATCATTTCCCTTTTCTTTTTCTTTTGTTCAGCATTGGTATTAAATTCCGTGTCACCAGACTTAACAAATAGGTGTCCAGACCACCAACTTTTTTTCGTTCGTGTATAGAGGGTTTTAAGGAAGCGGTAGGAGCTGCGTTGGGTTTTTAACCTAAGCTTAAGTCCAACAGCTTCCATGTTCACACTTTAATAGGTACCCGAATGTTTTTCTGTTCAATGGTTTAGTAGCTAAATAATACCACAATTCGAACATAACTTCGATAATTTTCTTTCTGCATGAAATTAAGTCTTCACTATATATTCAGAATATTTACATTCTTTTCTATAATGAATAACTGTTTTAATTTATTTTAAGGCTGCTATAAAAAAAATATATTCTCCGTGTTCTCTCTAAGTTGGAGTATCGAGCACTGTTAAACATTTAAACTCGCGTCACTTCTTACTATACAGTCTTTTTAAAGTTATTGGGCTTCTCAGAAATATTTTTCACAACATTTATTTTTCTTTGTACATATACAAGGCTAATTTTTACAAAAAATACAACACTGTAATCTATCTTTAAAACACAGTACTCCATCATACATAAAACTGTTCATTTTTCCATAGTGTAAGCTTTACCATTAGATTATCATTCATAGTACTTCTAGTAACAGAACACAAAATTAACTTTAATAGCTCCGCTTAGGTTAAATGTTTGAATATTGCAGTACATATACATTTCTCTATAGCTCAAAACTAAACATATTAATGTACTTATCTGGAAAATAAAATTGCTGCTGATGATTTTCCTCCCCACCTCCAAGAAAAGGCGAATACGTCCTCTTCTTGCGCCCGTGCTCCAGTCCTAGATGGTACAAGTTAATAGTGGAAATTTTTGCTTGACCTTAGGACATCCAGTCCAGTCAGTACCAGAAACAATTCTCAATATTTTTGAGTGTATTTCCACTGGTCACTACCAGCTCTCGAAAATCCGCACTCTTCACTTTTGTCCAAGAAGAGAACCCCTACTCCTCACTGGGATAAGTCTTTTATCGTCTAAGGAGCAGGTAACTATTTCCAACTGTCCCTAACCACTTTCCAGTTCTTGGAAAACATTTTACCATCAACTTTTACTTTTCTTGAGTTAACTCTCCTAACTAATTTATTTATTCATAACTTATTACCGAAAAAAAAAGACAAATAACATTAATTCCAGTCTTTTTCCTGAAACCATAAATAAAAATTGTGTTTTAACTAGTTAACAACTAGTTATCTTTAATGAATCTATCACAACTTCCCCCCTGGAAGTAACACCATCCTCGGTTTCTTTACCCTAAATCTATAAATAGTTCTGGGTAAAATTCCCTCATAATTTTTTCGTCCTCCCAAGTAGCCTCATCCGGGTCGAAGTGCTTCCATTGCACTTTAACCTGGGTGATGGCTCACTTTCGGAGCATGACTTCCCTCCGGTCAAGTATGTGTTGTGGCTCGAACAGGAACTCGTCATCTGGCTCTACCTGCAAACAACAAGATTCTATATCAATTCCTCATAAATAATATATATCTCAAGTTAGGATTTTTGTTTTTATCCTACCTGTATATTTTGCCAATGTATTACGTGCTTTGCATCATGCACATAACGTTTCAACAAGGACACATGAAACACATTGTGTACTCGAATGTGACTCAGTAAAGCTAGCTAATAAGCTACAGGTCCTACCCTTTCCAAAATTTGGAAAGGTCCACAAAACGTGGGAGCCAATTTGGCACAAGAGGTCCACCCCAAGGTACTCCTCTTCGATTTGATCCTCATGTACACATGGTCTCCCACTTCGAATTCTCGATAAGACCTCTTTTTAGCTACATAGATCTTCTGCTGATCTTGTGCAGCCTTCAAATTCTATCTTATTTTCTTTACTTCTAATTCCATTTCAGCAAGCATCTCAGGTCCCAACATTAATTTTGTCACGAGGATGCTCCAGTTTATGGGTGTGCAACACTGCCTCCCATAAAAGGCCTCGAAAGGACTCATCTTCAGAGACTCCTGATAATCATTGTTGTAAGCAAATTCAACAAGGTGCAGATAGTCTTCCCATTTAGTTGGCTGCTGCATCACATACATGCGCAACATGTCATCCAACACTTGGTTTACTTGTTTTGTTTGACCATCAGTCTGAGGATGATAAGTTGTGCTAAATTTTATCTGAGTTACCACTCCTGTAAACAAGGTCTTCCAGAATGCAGGAGTAAACTTAACATCTCGGTCTGAGATAACTATCTTTGAAATTCCATGTAACCTGAAAATTTCCTTCATGAATATGTCAACTATCTGTACAGTCTTGTAAGTAGACTGCACAGGTATAAAATGTGTAGATTTACTCAATCTATCCACTACTACCATGATGGAGTCATTTTGCCTTTTTGTTTGAGGTAAGCTTGTAATGATGTCCAGGGATATGACCTCCCACTTCCATTCAGGTATCAGTATGGGCTGCAACAATCCTGCGAGATGTTGGTGCTCCACCTTCACCTGCTGACACTCTAAACATTTACTTGGATATTCAACAATGTTTTTACGCATACCAGGCCAGAAAAAATACCTTCCTAATCGCAGTCAACATTTTCTAGTATCCTGGGTGACCTGCATAATTTTTGCGATGGTACTCATTCATTATCAACTCTTTTAGATCCATACGGTTAGGCACATACACTTTACCTCTGAAATTTAGCATCTGATCTTCATTTATTCCATACTCAGATGTACTTCCTTTCTTTCTGATTTCTTCCATTTGTTGCCATAGAAATTGGTAGGATCTTTTTCCCTTACTTGTTCCATTAATTTACTTTCCAGCTGATTATAATACAACTCATACATACCATGTAGCTTTCTTCTTAAAGCATTAGCTACCCAGTTTTCCTTACCTTTCACGTGCTGAATATGCATACCAAACTCGCTTTGGAAGGCATTCCACCTTGCCTGTCTAGAGTTTAAATAGGCTTGCTTGAAGTAACTAGTCAAGCTGCTATGATATGTCTCTAACACAAACTTTTTTCCCATCAAGTAGTGTGTCGATACTTGGAGTGCATGTACTACTGCTGTTAATTCCAGATCATATGCTGAATACCTTTTTTCAAGATCTTTCAACTTTCTTGATTCATATGCCACCACTTTTCCTTCCTGAGATATAATTACCCCAAGACCTTCCTTACTTGGGTCTGTACACACTTCAAATTCTTTGTTGGGATCAGCTACCCTTAATACAGGTGTAGTGGTAAAATGTTTTTTCAACTTTTCAAAACTGTTCTGACATTCAACCGTCCCCTTGAAAACTTTTCCTTTCCTCTGCAAAGAAGTAATAGGAAAAACAATTATGGAAAATCCTTCAATAAATGTTCGGTAGTACCCAGCTAATCCCATAAAGGATCTAATGTCTGCCACATTCTGGGGTACTTGCCATTCCATGATTGTTTTGATCGTCTTTGGATCAACAACAATTCCTTCTGCTAAAATAACATGGCCTAAATACTGGATTTATTTTTTGAATAAATCACATTTGCTGAACTTAGCGTACAACTGGTGTTTCCTTAGCATTTCCAGCACAATCCTCAAATGCTTCTTATGCTCTTCCTAGTTTTTAGAATAGATCAAAATATCATTTATAAATATAAGTACAAAATTATCCAGGAAAGGATGGAAGATTCCATGCATTAACCTCATAAAGGTTGCTGGTGCGTTTGTTAACCCAAAGGGTAACAACACAATTTTTTAGTGTTCATACCTAGTACAGAATGTTGTCCTGCAAATGTCTTCATCCTTTCAAATTTGGTGATATCTAGATCTTAAATATATCTTGGAAAACACCGTGACCCCCTTCACTTGATCAAACAGATCATCAATCCTTGGTAAAGGGTATTTGTTTTTTACTGTTAACTTGTTTAGTTGCCTATAATCCATGCACATTCGCATGGTCCTGTCCTTCCTTTTCACGAACAATATAGGTGCTCCCAAGGGGACACACTTAGACGAATGTAGCTCTTATCCAGTAGTTCTTGTAAATGCATTTTCAACTCAATTAGTTCTGGCACACTCATTCTATAAGGAGCCCTTGACATGGGAGAAGCTCCTAGCATTAACTCTATGGTGAAGTCAATGTCTCTCCTTGGTGGTAATCCAGGAATATTTTCTAGAAAGACATCAAAGAATTCTTGCACCATAAGTATATTTTCCATCATAGGTGATTTTTCCTTGGAATCCGCATATCCTACTTGAATATCATAAATCTGACATCTCTTTCTTATACATTTATTCATTTGGGATGTTGTAATTGGTCGTAGTTGTAATAGCTTCTTGACTCCTTGAATCTCTTTGTGCGTTCCATCTTGAATTCTATAATAAATAAATTTTTCCTTGTGGTCCACTAAAGTCCAATGCTTTTCCAGCCAGTCCATGCCCAAAAAAAAATTGTAGGACCCTAATGGAAATATGTTTAGGTGCACTTGTATCTGTTGTTCTGAAATTTCCTAAGTATAGTTTGGAATCTTGGCAGTTACCTTCATTTTTTCTCCTGTGGCTAGTTATACCAGCCACAAAATTTTGAATTTCTGTTCTTTTAATTTACACAGTTCCGTTATTTTGGGACTAACATAACTTAGACTTGCAGCTGGGTCTACCAAAATTGAAATAGATTGAGACAATAATTTACCTTCCAACTCAATCATTGTTTGTTGATAATCTGCTTGTCGATCCTCCAATGATATGTTGATTCAAGGAATGTTTCTCGCCACATCACCAACTGAAGGGGCCTCCTACAAATTTACAACTGTATCATTTCTAGCTCGTTGTGGACAATTTTTGTAGTAGTGTGCCTCACCACACCCCCAACACTGTAGAGGTGGCTTTGTCACCTACCCCTAATCAGGTTTGCTGGATACTTTTGTAGGCTTTTTTTCTGCTGGTCATCTAGTTCTTTGGTGATTTCTGCCAAATTTCTTATTGACAGAATTTAGGGCAGAGTTTTAAAAATGACTACATTTGGCTCCTTTAAAGTTGGAGCTACTTTTCTGTCTTTTCCTTAGCTTCCAACTTTTTCCAACCTCTCCCTTAGCCTTGGACTACTGATGGCACATTTGTGCCTTATGAATGGCTTCATCCATGGTTCCGGGATCAACGAACTCAATACGCTCCTTCATATGGCTTGGTAGGCTGCTCAGAAATCTCTGCACCTTAGCCTTTTCTTCTCGAAGATATGGAACATATCGTAACAGAGAGGTGAACTTAGTGATATATTCATCCATAGTCATTTGTCCCAGTCTTAAGTCATGAAATACCCTAGATTTTTCATCATAGAATCATTCTGTCAGATACTTGTACTTAAAGTATTGCTAGAATGATTCCCATGCGACTTCTTGTTCCTCTATGCTGCAAAAATTCTTCACTTCTTCCCACCACAAAGTGGCTTTCTCTCTCAACTGATATATGGCTAATCTGGCCTTCATGTTGCTACTGTACTCGTACACCTAAAAGTACCTGCTCATGTTTATTAACCATGTTTCATCCACTTCCTTAGCTTCACCATTAAATTTTGGTGGTTTATTTTTCGAAACTCCCCCTGAAGTTCTACTTTCTGCTTTTTAACCTCTTGCTGATCTAACACATTTCCAGATTCTACTTCATTGTAATTTTTGTTCTTGCTTCGCTGGGATGGGCTTCTTTCGACCCTGTCTATGGTTTTGTGTCTTGTTTTCTGCTACTCTTCTTCATGTATACCTCTATCAGTACTTGGATGTTCCACTTCTTGGTTTTTTTTTGTCTCACAAGCTGTTTAATATATTTTCCTGCTCTTGCAGTAATCGCTCATTATCTTTTCGAATGCGCGCCATTTCCTCCTGTAGTTGTTGTAACGTATTCAGAAGGAAGATGGTTTGGTGCTGTTGTTCTTCCATCAGTCTATTAGTTTGTCCGTGTTGATCGAAACTTAACTGAACCAACATTTATGGGTTCATCACGAGTTGAGCTTGGGGTTCCCCGGTGTCTTACTGTGGTGGCTATGTTGTTCCCCTTCTAAACTCTATGCGTAATTTTCCACATTTTTTTAGTTGATCCTTAGGGTCCCAGTGTATGAACTTGGCTCTGATACCACTTGTCACACCCAAACATATCAATTTAAAAAAAATGAGATTAACTTTCTTCCCTAGCAATTTTACGAGTAATCCAAGGTAAAAAAAAATTATACCATGGAGATTTTATTAACAATATAAATCGTCATATCGTTTCTTTTTACTTTATGCCTTACTTGTAATCAGATTTAACTTATAGCTTATAAGCTCTAAATTTATTTGATTTATAAGTTTGATTCTTGGCATCCCAAAGTAACTTCTTGTTATATATAAAGTTTTATGTTATCACTGTCGACCTTTATAATTTTCCATAGTTCCGGTTGAAATTTTTATGAACACTCCTATCAAATAACAAGAAGATATTTATCGTCGATACAAGCAAGGTTTTACTGGCATGTCAGAGTGGATTTAATGCCACAGTACTGGGTAATAAATTCAACCCAACAGCTTTTGAGCTTTTCGTGCTATGGTTGCTGGTCTCGAGGTCATGCCTCACACACCACAGTCAGATGCCAACCGAGATATACGGTGAGTAGCGGGAGGGAAAACTTCTTGGACTTTTCACCATTTACCCGACCCATTCTGCACAGTCTTCAATCTTAATGCTCTATGGTCACAAGGAGAGCACTCCATTTTCTGAGCACTAGGCTCCTCCCTACCACCGGACATAGGTTGCGGTTAACTGAGAAAACTAGACTTAGAGTTTGGTTCTACCTCTCCTTCAAGGGTGAAGATCATTCCAGGGTTACTGCACTTATCGTGAAATGGAGAAGGTCTGGGAGGCTGTCATCACAGGTATGGCTCAGTGCTCAAAATTATATTTCTCTAAGATTTAACTTTAGGTCTTTCATTATTCCTGTTCGATTCATATAATGATGACCCAAGACTCCTTTAACTCATGGTTCTTCCTTGAACTTCGAGAATAGCTTGCAGAGACACTGCGTTCAGGATTTATGAATTTGGACAAGTAATGGTTCTGAACTCATATCAGGTTTCTACATTCTCTGCCGTAATTTCAAATTTTTTCTTTTACCATTCTATGAAAGGAAAAGAAATAATCTAAAGCTTTTTATTTATTTTTGACTCTGCAGGTACTTTCCTTCATCGGCTAGAACTGGTTATCACCTCTTCCCTATCCGGTCAAGTTTTTGTTCTAATGGAACTTCGGTCCTTTCAAGTATTCCGTGAACTTTGTCTACCTGCCTATTACAACCCATCACTGGACCTTCGTGTTAGCAGAATCCATTTGTTGTTTTTTTTTTCATTTTCAAGCTCGAAAGGCTCGGTACTTCCTTAACAAGCTTTCTCTAGTTTGGATAATTGAGAAATGGTTTTCATTATTATTATTTAAAGAGAAGCACATCAGTGATAAACTTCTGGTGAATGTGTAATCCTCTCTTTGAGCCTATGAACTCAGGGCTTTCTAGCAATTTAGTTCACAATACAAAAAAAAAATTATTTTTATTTTTTTAGTAGAGATACTACAAGTGGTATTGAGTCATCTAGCTCTATCGTATGTATCTCTTATTAGACCTTCAGTCTTACTTATAATGAGTAATTTGAATATTTTCTGTCACTTTTGAATTATAGTGATCACTTAATTACTTTAGCTAAAATCTTTTGCACTGTTTACTGTATGATTATATGATTTCTATTTAAGGGTTATTCCCTTGCTCAATTTTTGGAACTCATATCTGCTATTCGCATTAATAAGTACAGAGAATTAATTTTATTTTATTATTCCTTTCTTTAGACAACATATCACTGTGTGAATAAATTCTATAAATATATATGTTAAAGGTCATTTTCCGCTACCTAGTAATTGTTGGAATCATTTCCCTTTTCTTTTTCTTTTGTTCAGCATTGGTATTAAATTATGTGTTACCATACTTAAAAAATAGGTGTCCGGACCACCAGCTTTTCTTCGTCCATGTATAGAGGGTTTTAAGGAAGTGACAGGAGCTGCGCAGGGTTTCTAACCTAAGCTCAGGTCCAACAGCTTCCTTATTCATGTTTTAATAGCTACCCGAATGTTTTTCTGTTCAATGGTTTAGTAACTAAATAATACCACAGTTCAAACATAACTTTAATAATTTTCTTTCTGCGTGAAATTAAGTCTTCACTAGATATTCAGAATATTTACATTCTTTTCTGTAATGAATAACTGCTTTAAGTTATTATAACGCTCTTATAAAAAAATATATTCTATGTATTCTCTCTAAGTTGGAGTATTGAGCACTGTTAAACATTTGAACTCACGTCATTGCTTACTATACGGCATTTTTGAAGTTATTGCGCTTTTCAAAAATATTTGTCACAACATTTTTCTTTTCCTTTGTACATATACAAGGTTAATTTCTACAAACAATACAGTATTGTAATCTATATTTAAAACACAATACTCCATCATACATAAAACTGTTCATTTTTCCATAGTGTAATATTTACCGTTAGATCACCATTCATGGTACTTTGAGTAACATAACACAAAATTAAATTTAACAGCTACGTTTAGGTTAAATGTTTGAATATTGCAGTATAGATACATTTCTCTATATCTCAACACTAAAAATATTAATGTACTTATCTGGAAAATAAAGTTGTTGCTGATTATTTTCCTCCCAACCTCAAAAAAAAGGCGATTACGTCCTCTTCTTGCCCTCGTGTTCTAGTTCTGGATGGTATGGTTTAACAGTGGACTTTTCTGCTTGACCTTAGGACACCCTGTCTAGTCAGTACTAGAAACAATTCTCAAGATTTTTGAGTGTGTTTCCACTGGCCACTACCATCTCTGGAAAATCCCCACTATTCCCTTTTGTCCAAGAACAGAACCCCTACTCCTCAGTGGGAGAAGTTTTTTATCTTCAGATGAGAAGATAACTCTTTCCAACTGTTCCCAACCAATTTCCAGTTCTTGGAAAACATTTTACCATCCACCTTTACTTTTCTTAAGTTAATTCTCTTAACTTATTTATTTATTCATAACTTATTACCAAAAAAAGACAAATAACAGTAATTCCAATCTTTTTCCTGAAACCATAAATAAAAATTGTCTTTTAACTAGTTAAAAACTAGTTATCTTTAATGCAGCTTTCACAGTGTGAAAATGTGAAAGTAATTCTACTTCTTATTTGCAAAGAGATAGATCTTCCATGATATAACTGAAGGTTTGTTGCAGACATTCACGTGTTATTCCAGATTGGATGAAATATTATCGAAGGTTGCCATCAAAAGAACATTAATAGGTGTTATATGAAATTCAAATTAAAATACAAATTCAATTCAATTAATGTATATATCATTTATTTAAAATCCCGAACATTCAATTGATATATTATAATTCTGTTAAGGAAATAACGATTATTCTATTTCAGTTAATTGTCTAATCTATGTAAATGTTTTATAAATCATTTAAGAAATAACATTCAATGAAAAGAACAATCAAAAGAACATTAATAATTGTTACATGAAAATCAAATTAAAATAGAAATTCAATTCAATTAATGTATATATCATTTATTTAAAATCCCGAACATTTAATTGATATATTGTAATTCTGTTAAGGAAATAACGATTATTCTATTTCATTTAATTGTCTAATCTATGTAAATGTTTTATAAATCATTTAAGATATATATTTGATACTAATAGATTATGAAAATACAATTAAATTTATTTTTACGTGTGATACAACAAATGCATAAAAACAATTAAATTTGTTTTTATGTGTGATACAACAAATGCATTTGTTTTGAGCATGGTAGTCCATTTTTGTTTTTTTAAACTTCACTTTTGAAATATTTATCATCATCATCTCATCAGGGTGCAACAATATCATCTAAATTAATGACTATCTTTTCATTGTACTTCTTATAATGCAATTGAAGTTATTTTTAAAATTTGTGAATACATTATTTATAATTTTTGGATGGCCCGAAAGCATTTTTACTCTTTTTTTTGTTTTGTAAAATTACCTGGTCAAATACTCATTATCAGGAGCGAAGAAGAGATTTTGTAGGAATATACATGGAACACATCATTGAAATCAATTATAGATAAACAATGGTTTAGAATACTCATATATTTCACATATAGGTGTATGCGATCAACACACACTCCAATTAAATTCAGATTACTCTATTAAATAGAGTTTCTAAGATCTAATTTATTCCTAAATTAGAGAGAGAGATTGAGATAATTTCTCAACCATCACAAACCAACTTCTCAAATAGGATGTAAGCATTAATTCCAACATCCCCTCTTAATGCTTACATTACATGAATTTATTGAAATCACTCATAAATAACAAAATACACAATCATTCTTTAACCAGTTTTCAGCTTATCAATATAGGCTTCATCAAGTTGCCTTATAACCCTCGTAAAGGTCTAGTTAACAGGTTGGATTCCCGAGTTCAGATACTTAACTCCCGAATCAAGGACCTCCCAAAGTCAATTACCGGACAGCATCCCAATCTGTCACATAACCTCATTAGGAGACCACTCCATGTCTACGACTAATGAGGGATCATTCCCAAGATCCGCAACTGCCATACTATCTCGACAACCATCCATGTCAAGTCTGAACTATAGCTGTTCTAAAATAGTTTAAGAGGTTCATACTCTTCATTGAATTCATCATCAGAATTCAATGGGTATTCATTTGTGGCTATATTTGTTTATTATTTCCCTTTTAACACATCACTGGCACGACTTCTAAAATTCCACGCTATATGCCCAATTTTCGTGGAATATTAGCATTCAATTTCACCTTTGTTTGCATTTTTCTTTCTCATGGGACTGTGTAAGAAATGCATTTTCTCAATGAGAGTTCTCTTTTGCATCCTATGGTTTTAGTCACTTTTCCTCTGCCAGAAGTGTTGTAATTGTCTCATGCAATGTTTGTGTAGACATTTGACTCAAAGTGAAAACAACATTACTATAACTTGAAGGAAGACTATTTAGTAATATTTCTTTAGCATCTTCATCTTCCACCTTAGTACCTGCTTCACATAATTGTGTTAAAAGAGACATTAAATTATTTACATGACTAGGCATAGATGTCTCCTCATTCATTTTTAGACTAAATAATTTCATCTTTATGGAAAATTTTGCATTTGTAGTTTTTACACCAAATAACTAAGCAAAATGTTCCCATATTTCCTTTGATGATTTAGTGAGATCTACAAGATGTAATTGCAAATATGAAAGGGCAAGTCCAATAATAGACATAGCTTTGTCATCTCTATTTTTCCATTCAAGTAACCCCTTGGCATCTGTAGGTGCTACTTCTGAAACATTCACTATACCCCACAAGTTTTTATTCATTAATTTCATTTGAATTTTTACTTTCCATGAGGGAAAATTCAAACCATTGAATTTTTCTAACACCATGAACCTCATGATGAGAAAATATATTAAAAAAAAAACAGACAAAAAATATGGTTCTCTAAATACGTTTCTCTAAAGAAATTAATATTCCCCTCTAAAAGTGAAACATGCTTAAACTCCTAGTTCAACTCTTCGTTGGATAGAGAGCTACATGTTTTGAATAGGCCATCCTTCTACACTCTGGTATACGCACTTAAATGTATTGATAGCTTTAAAGAAATGATTATTTACCAAGCAAACTATTGGCCGTCACCGAAGCTAGGAATAAATAAGATCGTTGTCAACATGAACGTTACAACTACAGTAGGCAGTGACTCATACAATAGGAAATGACACTTCAGCAATAGGCAGCGGCTCATGCAATAGAAAACCACTTCATCAACATGCAACGACTCTTCTACAACAGACAATGGCTCGTGCAATAGGCAACCACTTCATCCCAATGAAATGGTATTCTCCGATCTCAATCCACTCATATAATTTCCATTTGCGGCTTTGAATTCAGAAATTAATAACGAGGTGTCTTATAAACTCTTCCTAAACAATGATTCCCTATTGCTATAAATAGAATTATACGCTCCAAGCTCAACTCCTTTGTTTCTGTTGTGTACCATATGCATAGTGATGCAAACTCTTTGTCACAGTATCTAAAATAATTTATGCCACTCGATCTAGCTTTGATACCAAGATAAAGAATGGTTTAGAAAACTCATATATTCCACATACAGGTGTATGCGATTAGCACACACTCCGATTACATTCAGATTACTCTATTAAATAGAGTTTCTAAGATCCAACTTATTCCTAAATTAGAGAGATAAGTTGAGAGAATTTCTCAACCATCACAAACCAACTTCTCAAATATTATGTAAGCATTAATTCAAATAGATATATATCAGAGGAATGAGTTATATATTAGATTATTGATACCGTTCATAATTATTGTAACTATTGATAATACTATTAATAATAAGAATATTAAAGTTAATATTAATATTAATACAATATTAATAATATTATAGAAAGTATAAAAATCAATATAAAATTAGAGTATTCATATTGAATATTGTGGACAACATATTATGAGGAGACATGAGTAGCAGCAAATCCTAAATGTTAATATATTTAAAAGTAATTATTTTATAATAAAAAAATAGTTATAGCTAATGTATATGTAAAAAAAATATATAATATAGGTGTTGACCTTAAAAAGGTAAGATATAATGGTATAAATGAGAAGAAAAATATATTTTATGGAATAGGGAAGACCTATAATTGTCATACTTGGTTAAGATTAACCATGTTTTAAGCATACTTTATATTGGTTTTTTTATTTCTAAAAGTAGGTGACTTTTGTGGAAATAAATTCAATAAGGAAAAGATATTATGATGTGACACTTTGCATATAATACAAACACAAGATATTTTTTCAATGTCTTTATTTGTATTCAATGTTATATATTTTTATTGATTAACTTTCGCAAATGTAGAAGAATTATTTATTTTCGACACCCATTTTTAAGTATAAAATATGGAAGAAAGTATGTTGTGATGTTAATATTGAAAATGATTATTAGTTGGTCCATGTCTACCAATGGGTTTGATATGAAATAACTCTATTCTCAAATTTTTATTGGCATTCTTATTTTGTAGCTACAAAACATTTTAGTTTTTGGCAATTGTTCTATGCATCAGTTTTTCATTATAGAATGGGTTTTAAATTTCAGAAATAAATATAAAAAACATAGTGTTTAATGTAAATATGTTGGGTTTATAATCAATCATCATCATCCAAGCTCCAATGTCATATTGCGACAAAAATTGTGTCAATGTGGGAATCAACCATGGTGAACGGTGGTTAACCATGTTTATTTTAGGGTTAATAATATTTATCTTAGATCTATATACCTTGGGTTTATAGTATTAAACCCTTGAGCTTAATATTATTCCATTGGGTTTATCATCCCCTGGTCTTTATTAGAATTAGTTAGGATTATGCTTACTTTAGTATATCTTGGATTGGGTTTGTTGAGGAAGTTGAGAGAATCTCTCAACTTCTCTCTCTAAAATTAGAATTAGTTCAACTATATATTTGATGTATCTGATTATTGCAATATAGAAATTATTAGCTTGTGTGTAAATCTTGTGCATTTCTGCTCTCTCACAATTTCTGATATGGTATCGGAGCAAGTTGAGCTTAATCCCTCACGGGAATGCTCAGGAAAATGAAGAGGAAATTGTGATAATTGATTTTACAGAAATAGGATTTGTGTAGATTACTATGTGAATTTCTGTGCGTATGTATTGTTTATAGGTTTCACCCAGAGTCTTCTGCAGACATAGTCACAGATTCAATAAAACAAGAGGAAGCAGCAGATGATTCTCTCACTAATAAGATTAATAAAGGCGGCGCGAGGATTGTTTCTGCGTGAGGATTGTTTATTCTTCCTACTCCTCTCAGGGATCGATCGTGCAGTTAAAACTTCTACTCAGAAAAGAAGAACTCGCTTCATTTCTTTCCGCCAATAACGTACTCCTTATGGAAAATATTTTTGTGCCTTCCTTAGTCAAACGTGCGACTCGGCAGTAGGCCTTGCCGCCATGGAAGCCACGTTTGGAGACCATGGGAGCCAGCTTGGCGATTCATAAATATCCAGCGCAATTTGTTTTTATTTACTGGGAATTTGGACTTTATCTCGCTATGTATATGCCAAACACAGATTTTTGGTTACTTGTATTTGGTTCTGCTCCGAACTTTTTAAAAGATGAGTATAACGTGGCAGAGAGTCGCATGGATCACGTTACTTGCAGTCCTGATGCAATCTGTTGGCCTTTCTCTATTCGTGATCAGTTTTTTCCCCGTCAAACCTGCTCTCAGAGGTGTAGGGTGGGTTAATTACCCAGCAGAAGCATGAAATTAAACAACCTCGGCCATGCATTTGATGCATAAAGAAACGCCTGAGGCTGCAGGTGTTGTGCGACTGGAAATATGTGCCTGCCATGTAGAAGTCTCGAGCAGCAAAATCCGATCCCATCGTGCAATATCAGGAAGCCTGTCCACGTCTGCTAAATCACGTCATGAGCAGTAGGTTGTCACCGTGAATGTGATGCGCCAAACCAGAAAACGGAGTGGGAAAGAATTTAATATTTGCAAACTTTTCTGAAACGTGGAATGGAACGAAAGATTTGCGCATGGAATTGTTCAAGGGTCGTCCAAGAGGTCAGCTGACAATGATGCATCATCTGCGTTTGTTGCAGAATAGGTGGATGCAATGGCGCTTTATTAAAGCAAGCCCAAAGGCTGTGCATCAAGCACATAAATCACTTTACGATGTGTGGTGTAAAATATTGGGATTGCTTAGAGAGTAGTGTTTTGTTTGTTTGTAAAATTTTTATAGTGCAGAATCAACTATGAACAATTTAGCATTATTTAAATTAGTCTTTCTTGACGTCCTACAGGGACGAGAGAACAATTGACTAATTTGATTGTGTGAATTTGTTATATGCTGATCTTGTTGTGCTACGGGCCAAGGAGCATCAGTTATAAGTTATAAGAAGTTCAAGTTGTTAGATTAACTCTTGAACACATTCAGTATTTAGACCATTTGCCTAGCCACTGATGGATAGCCGAAATCAAAATATCCGACAGATGGTGATTGGTCCATAGGATGGTTCATCACTTGTCAGCTCTATCGCGGAAGCCCCGACGAGCCGAGTTGTCAATACTGTTGATCTTGCAAAGTTCATTATTGCTGGTCAGAAACAATGTATTTGAAATGGGTTGAATGGTAGCTCGAAAATGGTGGAGAAAAGAGCGTTTCCTATGAGATCTCAGAGTGGGTACAGATGTTAATGATGACCAGATAAGACAAAGACACGAAAAGTTTAAAGTGTTGTAATTGTGATTAATTATATGTTTTGTAAAGTAAGCATTAAGGGAGGGTATTAGAATTAGTTAGGATTATGCTTACTTTAGTATATCTTGGATTGGTTTTGTTGAGGAAGTTGAGAGAATCTCTCAACTTCTCTCTCTAAAATTAGAATTAGTTCAACTATATATTTGATGTATCTGATTATTGCAATATAGAAATTATTAGCTTGTGTGTAAATCTTGTGCATTTCTGCTCTCTCACAATTTCTGATAAATATAAAAAACATAGTGTTTAATGTAAATATGTTGGGTTTATAATCAATCATCATCATCCAAGCTCCAATGTCATATTGTGACAAAAATTGTGTCAATGTGGGAATCAACCATGGTGAACGGTGGTTAACCATGTTTATTTTAGGGTTAATAATATTTATCTTAGATCTATATACCTTGGGTTTATAGTATTAAACCCTTGAGCTTAATATTATTCCATTGGGTTTATAATCCCCTGGTCTTTTAGTATTGTGACAAAGATTTTCACAATATGAAAATCAATTGTAGTTAATCATGGTTGACGATGGTCAACCATGTTTTTTTTAGGGTTTGCAATATTTATCTTTGGGTTTATATACCTTGGGTTTATAGTATTAAACCCTTGGATTTAATATTATTCCATTGGGTTTATAGTCCCTTGGTCATTTAGTATTAATCGCTTGCCTTTATTAGTCCATTGGGTTACATTATCAATTCGTTCGGTTTATTAATGTAAGGGTTCATATTCCTAGGGTGTAATATCAATCGATTATGTTTAATATAAATCCAAGGGTTCATATTACTAGAGTTTAATATAAATACATTGGGTTTATAATCATGGTCAATCATGGTCCAACGTCACATTGTGACAAATATTTTCTCATTATGATAATAAACCAATGTGACATTGTGACATGGAATGTCAAAATATGAAAATCAACCATGGTCAACCATAGTCACATTCTAAAAAAGGTTTCCTGTTGGTCCAACGTCACATACTCGCAACCATGGTCAACCATGTTTAAACATTGCATTGTGACAAAGATTGTTTGAATATGCAGATGAATCATGGTCAACCCCGGTCAACCATTTTCCAATGTATTTGTCTCATTGTGACAAAATTTGTCTCAATATTAAAATAAATAATGGTAAAGCATATTCCAACATTATATTGTGACAAAAATTGTTTCAATATGAAAATAAAAAATCGTCAACCATGTTTATATTAGGGTTTATAATATTTATCTCAGTGTTTACATACCTTGAGTTTATAACATTTATATGTTCTGTTTAATATTATTCCCTTTTGTTTATAAGTGGTTTATAATATTTAGCTTAGGAACTATATACATTGGGTTAATATTATCGATCCATTTGGTTTCTTAACGTAAGGGTTCATAAAACTAGCGTTTATAATATAAATTCCTTGGGTTTATGAAATTAATAATCACTTATGTTTATATTATTAATCCCAAGGGTTTATAATAATATTAATCCATGGTCTTCCATGGTCAATCATGCTTGAACATCCCATTCTGAAAAATAGTGTCTTAATATGGAGATCAACCATGATCAGTCTGCCCAACGTCGCATTGTGACCAAATTTATCTCAATATGAAAATCAATCATGGTCAACCATGTTTATTTTAGGGTTTATATACCTTGGGTTTATAATATTAATCCCCTGGGTTTAATATTATTCCCTTGGGTTTATATTATCAATCCCTTGGGCTTATTTATGTGAGGGTTCATATTCCTACGGTTTATAATATAAATTCATTGTGTTTATTGATTTTTGGGTTTATGTTATTAATAATTTCTTACATTTACAATACTAATCACAACGGTTTATAATAATACTATCCCAAGGGTTTATTATATTAATCCCAAGGGTTTTTAAATTTATTAATCAATTATTTGTTTATATGAAGAGAAATATTTCAGTGATAATCACATAGGAGAAAATACCGTCCATGCGTTTTGAACCAACTAGTGCGGTTCCTCTTGTAGGATGTTCTTAGGATCTTTCACCAACTAATGAAAATTTCTTACTCGCTTGAATCTGGCATGGACCCTACATCGCAATATATTATATTGCATTGAGACGTGAGACTTTAATCTCTACATTTTAACATAATCTACTCGCATGTAGATGTCTTGACCTAATAATTTGTAATCTATACATTCTTCCTTACCCTTTTCTATAACAGAGAGGAGAATTGTTGTGAGGCCTTATATGATGTCACATATATCAGTTTCACCTTTCCATTATTAGTGAGATGAGGTAGTGAGCTAGTCAATAAGATATATCTTTCTCAATAGGACAAGAGGAACCACAATCATTGGTTTGAAAGGTGTTGACAATAGTTTTTCCTATGTGATTATCACCGAAAGATTTCTCTTCATAAAACTTATGGATCATAGAAACCTAAATTAAAAAAAATATTTGTTATAAAAAATGAAATAAATAATTAATTTATTATGTTTGTTTTTAAATAAATAAATAAACCATTTATTATTTATTATTAATATATAATTAAATTATTAATTAATAAATATTTTTACTAAATAATCATGTGTTTCAGATTAATCACATCGTTATGATTTGGTCGATTTTTCGAACCAACTGATGTGGTTCATTCTCACGAAAAAAGTGAATAAATCAATCGATCCTAAAGAATAAATAGTAAGGATGCATCAATGTCCAGCATAGGTTATATTTGACGCCCATTTACCCATTTTTACACTTTTTACTAGTAAAATACAGTTTATTCTATAACAAACACGTCAAGATTAAATTGCAAATAATTTTTAAAAATGTCGAAGTGACATGTATATAAAAACATCAGAATAATTTTATATATTTTTATTTAAAAAACAATACAATATTATTTAATATAATAATTTTTATTTTTTTAATAAAATTATTATTTTTGAACTGAGTGAAAATAAAATGAAATTAAAAATAGCTCTACGTGAAATTTTTTTTATTTGGTCAATGTGAAGTTAAATTAATAAAAAATAATGTTAAAATAAAAATAACTTCATGGTATGTCAACCCATGGTATTCATTTGTAATATAGCATATTTAAATGACGGAATTAAAATATCTTATATACATCTTAACTATGAATCTACGGGATCAAATATCCTTTCGCTCTAAAGAGGTTTTCATCTCAAGATCATGGTATTCACCCATGGTATTGACACATGGTATGAGAACCCATGGTATTTACCCATGGTATTCATGTGAAACATGACATATTTAAAGGGTAAAATTAAACAAACCTAGATCCATCTTAACTTAGGATCTACCAAGCGTAGTGAGAGATATCAAATATATTGTGACACAAACCTATTTTCACTAAGTGAAAAGAAATTTGAATCCTTTTGAGGCTTGGTGGATCTAAAGTTAAAATGGATTTACTCTGGTCATATTTTGTAAGCGTAGATGAGGCTTTAGAAGTGGGCATGTTTTTTATGTTATATGTTTTATTTTAAAATATTGTTAGGAGCTGTAAATAATTCATTTCCCCATTAAGGTAATAAAGAAATTGGCATTATGAATTCCACGAATTTGAAGATGATGTTTATATAAATAGTTTTTTTCTTTATGTGAGTGAGTTATAACTAAGTGAGAGTATTTATATTCCAATTTCTTTATCAAGTCTATGAATATGTATTTCGTGAGTCAACATGAATATGCCTAATTTAATAAATTCTCAATTATTATTTTTCTGTTATCACTATTTGTTTAAATATTTGATCAATGCTTCAAATTAAAAATCGCTTGGACTATTGTTCCAACCCTATAATGTGTGAGTCACAAGAACTAGACTTTCCTCAAGTGGAGACTTCACTAATTTTTTCAGATGTTTGATTTCATGGAATATTTTCCCTCCATGGAATTCTTGGAAGATGAGGCTCCTCCTTTAACTTAGCCTCATGAGTAGCAGACTCTTCTCTAGGAAAGGATTCATCTTAACTTTAGTAAGTTCAAATGGACTTTACTTTCATTTGAATACCTTTATTGACAATATCTAATATCCTCATGAGTAGCAGACTCTTCCCTAGGAAAAGATTCATCTTAACTTTAGTAAGTTCAACTAGATTTTACTTTCATTTGAATACCTTTATTGACAATATCTAATATCAATACGCTAAACAACATTTTAGCAAAATCTTATTTAAATTTAAACTAAAATGCTATATTTTCTTAAAAATAAATCTAATTTAAATGAAACTTTCAAAATTTATTTTTAGCAATGCAACATTTCTTTTCATCCTAATCTCTTCAAAGTTTAACTTCATTAGCTTCAATATTTACATGTATACATTGTTTTTTTTTTCTTTTCATTTAGATGAAACTCATAAAAAGAAATACTAAAAGTGAGATGAACGGTTGTTTAAAAATGAGATCATCATAAAAAAATTCTATAATAGGTAGCAGGACCCATCAAATTTAACCCCTGGATGCATGGGTCGAGAACTAACCGTTAGTAAATTAGTTATTAAATTAATTAAAATAATATTAGAAATTAGTTATTAGAAATTAGGTATGAAAATATTATTTATTTTTAAATTAGTTAGAAATTTATTTTTTTTAATTATATATATTAAATAAATTAATTGAAGATATAACAAGAATTGAATAAAAATTACAAGGATCATAATTAGGGTTAGTAGCTAATTTAAAAAGTTAATATTTAACTATGAACCTATTGATTATTATTTATTTTTTTTCGTTATATAAATCCCATTAATTGAATAAAATTAATAATATTAGGAGAGTTAGAAAAGAATAGAAATAATTACAACATTTACTAGAATAAGTTTAATCATGTTATTAATATAAATTATTATTTTTAACTATAATGAGAATCAAAAGTAAGAAAAAAAATAAAAAATTAAGTCATTAATCTTGAAAGTAATAAAACGATTAATGAAACTAAAAAAAAAGGGGAGACACGGGCAAGGTTCAGGAAGAGAGGGCTAGAATTGAGTTTTTGGTTAATTTCCAACCATAGGGTTAGAATCTAGCTCTTGCTTAATTTCTAACAATTATCTTTTTTCATATTTATTACATGCTCCTCAATCTCGATAACCTCTTTGTGGATGTGATGAACCCTAGCAATGACTATGGAATCCCCAATGCATACATGATGCTCCGATTTTTCTTGCATGTTCAGCTAGAGTTAATGAGTGGGAGCGATTGTGTCTAATGACTGTTGCATGGTCTTGGATTCTCTTATTAATAGAGCAACAAGTTTCTCCAATATAATAAATCCCATAAGAACAAGAGATTAAGTAGACACCTTTCATGTATTTAGGGTCTACCAAGTCCTTAAAAGAGCTAAAAAGTTTGAACGGATAAAAAACCTTATTCTTTTTAGGAATATAAGTAATCTTATGTGTGGTCCCTTGGATAAATGGATCCTTAACACTAGCAATATTAACCCTTAATTCTTTACATGCTTTATAAAATACCTCTAAGCCTTGAGCTTTACCGTATCCATTATTTTGAAAAATTTCAAGAAGATGATATTTCTCTTTCTCCAATGGTTCTCATGATAAATTCTCAGCGCATTAATTCTTTTCAAATCACACAAGTGTAAGATTTAACAAAATATTTTCATTAACAATAATAATATATTAGTATTATTACTTAATCAAATTATTTATCTATTCAATTATTTAATATTTAAAAAATATTATTTAATTTAAATATATTTATTATTATTTAATTATTTTTAGTAAATAATTAAATAATAATAAATAAATTAAATATTAATTAATAAAAATAATAATAATAATTATTTAGTAATAACTATAATTATTTTAAAATGGTTATAAGAATCTTTAATTATTAATTATAATAATCTACAGTTAATTATTTTTATTAAATAATTATAATAATTTATAGTTTATAATTTTTTAAATTATAACAATAATAATAATTTTGAAAGATAGCAATAAAGATTTGGACTGTATCAATCATATTTAATCCATACCAAAAAGTTATTTTGCAAAAATATACTGTACAATATCATTTAATATAATCTAAATGCAATATGACTGGAATGTTCCTGCACTCTATGAGTAAGAACACTTTTATGAATGGCTTACTGAAAAATTATGGAACATTGATTGGAACAAACATAAGAGTTTGAAAAATCGAGAAAGCAGATACAATTGTGTGCTTATAACTTTTGAACTTTGCTACATAATAGTTTGAACATTAAATTTTGGAAAATATTTCCATTTGGACGTTTTGGCAGGATACAATTCATACATTCCCTTTTTCAAGGCACAAAATTCGTGTTATGTGTAAAATATGCATTTCTTGATAGTTAAAATGATGACATATGGACATATACATACATGGGAATGTAAATAGTTGAAATAGGATCTTAAATAAAGTTGTACTGCATTTCAACTAATAATTTTAAATATGAAAATATCATTTTAAGCATGTGATACTTTATTATTTTTTAGCAGTGATAGCTATTAATTAAAATTTAAAATTATTGCAATTATCTTGCAAATCGTGAAATTATATATATATAAAATGAATTTGAAAAACTTATCAACAAACCGAAAATCCCAAAAATCTCAAATCAGAAGTTATTATTTAAATTAATAAACAAAATTTAATTAATAAAATGCGTAATCATGTGTTTTTTTAAATAAATTTATATAAAATTTAAATAAAATATAAAAAATCTTAATTTTAAGCTATCAAATTTATAAATTATAATTCTAAAATATTAAATTTATAATTATTTGTAATTTTAATTTTTTCCAATAAACTAAATTCATTTTTCTAAAATATAATGCAATGAAGGAACTGAATTTATTGTTAATTTATAGGTACAATTTAATATAACAAAATATTAAAGTGGCCCAAAAAGTATTTCACCGAATTAAGGTTAAAGTGAAAAATCAGTGAGCATTACTAACATGGATTTATATAAATAGCTAACAAATAAACAGAAAGCGTGATAGTAGATCTTCCATGTGAGCATGACAAACATGGATTTATATATAGTTAACAAATAAACCAAATGTGAAAGATAGATATAGTAAATTTAATCAAATTTTGTATTTGATGGTAGGTTTTAAGAATATGACATAGACATCGAAAAAATTAAGCATCCTTAATTGTAAACTGAATGGATTTATATAATGATTTAAATGGCTAACAAATAAACAGAATGTGAAAGATAGCTATAGTAAATTTAACCAAGTATTATATTTGATTGTAGATTTTGAGAATATGACATAGACCCAGAAAAAAATTAAGAAACATCCTTATAGTAAACTGAAATTAGAAAAAAAAGTAATGTTTCGAAGACAAACACATATTCACATCGTCTCAATTAACTGGTTAATCGTAATCTGTAAGAAAATCTATGGCGAGGTAATATTGTTTGCCATGGCATGCTACGTGACGTAAGAATTATAAAACAAAACTGAGCGAGCATGGGATAGAATTCATTAGAATGGACAGCCGCCGGGATAAACGTGCTTCAAAATTGAAATTCCTCGAATTCGATTTTGAATTAATATTCGAGGCGTCATTGAAGTTGAGATGAGCAGCGACTTAACACCATATCGGACTTTCTGAATCCAATTCTGTCGTCCAGCACAGATTCATTGAAACGGCAAAACAATTCTTTTGTCATTCCTGCGCTAACCTTGACAATATCGTCAGTTCTTCGAAAATAGAGATATTAAATAGGGATTACACATAACACAAAAACCATATTATGATATTTTTATGGATCACATCAATTAGAAATATATAAAATATAAAAAAATTCCACACAAATTCATACATAACAAACAACAATTTGTAGATTGACTCTACGTAATTCATAAGGACACATAGAAACACTATATCCAATGTCACTGAATCAGTTACGTTCAATGGAATTCATACCTTTCCGGTGTAATAAAAATAATAAATAGATTCCATTCAAATTATTGTATTATAATTTTTCTTTTATTAATAAAATTTAGAAAGTCTTAATATGTATATAATTTAAATAATTATTCATCTTGTATTTCAAAACATATACTTAATAAACATTTATAAACTTAATAAATTTAATTTATAAAAATATAATGAAAAACAAAAATAAGAATATTTTATATTTTAAGATGTGCAATTAATATGAATATAAATAATATTTTTAATGACCAACATAGATCAATCTTATATTTGGATTTACCAAATGCTAAGTGGAATCAAATTTAATGAGTTGTAAATATTTTCTTAATTTTTGCATTGAAAGAGAGCTTTGCACCTTCATATATTTGATCCTTCTCAATGCTTGGTAGATACAGAGAAAGGATGGATCTAAGTTGGTGACTGGTATAGTCATATTAATAAATTGGTTTATATAGACCACTCGGTATCATTTTTCACCTCTTAAAACTGATGGCATCAATAAGTGTTTCACCTCTTAAAACCAATGGCATCAATAAGTGTATAAAAGCTCGTAAATGATGTTGATCCACATATATTAATCACCTTATTAATGTGGTTTTTCTAATTGATAGTTTTAACATGTGTGGAGAGGATTAGTAAACCATTGTTGACTATGGTTGATGATGGTCGATATTCGTTGACTATGGTTGACCATGGTTGTTGATGGTCTATGAGGGCCAACATGGTTGATAATGATTAAGCATAGTCGATGAGGATTGACCATGATTGAGCAAGGGAATATGAGGATTGAACTTTTATGACCATGGTTAACCAAGCAAATATTGATGACCATGGTTGACTATGGTTGACCATGGATTAAAAGGGTTGACCATGGTTGACTATGGTTATATATGGTTAACCATGGATGACCAACGTAACCATTCTTGAGTAAGTTTGACCATGGTTGAACATGGTTGACATTGTTGTCAATGTTTGACCATGTTGATAATAAATGATATTGCTTGAGCATGGGTTGACTATGGTCAACTATGATTGACTATTTGTGAGCTTAATTCCCCATGGTTGTCAACATTTAAATAAATATGGATATAGTTGACCATAATGACCATGGATGACCATGGTGAATAGGGTTGAGCATGGAGACCATGCTTAAATATTATTGACTATGTTTTGACCATGGTTGACTATGGTTGAATATGTTTGATTTTGGTTTACCTTAGTTGACCATGGTTAATGGCATATGAGGATTTTGATCATTGGAAACTAAGATTAATCATAATTAACTATGGTTGAATATGGTTGACCATGGATGACCATGGTAACCATGGTTGACTACTATTGAGTTGGATTAGCCATGTTGAGTATAGTTCAACGTATTGTCCATGTTTAATTGTGTTTGACCATGTTGAACATTCTTGACCATGGATGAGCTTGTAAAATTATTGTTGACAATAGTTAACTATAGTTGATTGTGAGTGAACATGGTTGAAAATGGTTGCCATCATTTAATTGCATATAAATATGGCTTAGAATTTCGACTATGTTTGACAATGTAACATCACCGGGTAACCTCGCATAAAAGCACATATAATTAGAAAATTTTACACAAGTTACAACATGTAACTTTTTGAATTACTTATTCCATGTTCTTTTACTAACCATTAGGTTAAATATTCACTATTACATAAAGTAAACTTTAGGAATGGAATAGAAAGTCACATAACATAACAACAATCATTGTAGTGTAATACTATAAGCTTCCTAATGTAATCTTGTATCATTTTTAAGGTTCCTTTAACTTGGTTAGTTAATCGCATACTTGATGTTGTAAATTTCATATTGTGCAAAAAAAACATCATTACAATGACACAATTAGATAATCACATCATTGAACATTGATATACCATAGAAACCCCGTAGGGTCAAAACTAGCAAATGTTTAATTTTATTATTAAATGCTCGTAATGGTGTTCACTCCTCACTCAATGGTTATAATAGATCCAATCCTTTGAACATTTTCATAAAATCTTACATAGAGATATCATATTAAATGAAACATAGCTAGTTATAAGCTATTAAAATCATCATGATATCGTTTACCCACATAGCCTTGAAAATTAAGTATTTGCAACCCAGTTCCTCTCATTAGTGGATTATCATATAGCTGACATTACTTCAATCTATATAAAACACTAGTTTACTTCCTACCATAGTTTTAAACACAATCCATATTCCCCATAGGTCGTAGTCTTTTCCTGCAACTGGTACTATCAACAAACTTTGATATCACGAGTAGATAAAATATTGATCAGACCAAAAAAATATATTTATTATTGACGCTTCAACATTTGTTCATGTGCATTAATCAAACATAATCAAAATATCATCAAATTCCCTTTTAACAATATTGCACATGCATTAATTAAAAGTACTAGCTTTCAAAGCATGTATATAGATAATCACCACATTAACCATTATTCCCATCAAACATAAGTCCAAGTTATTTTCCAAAGAAAACCCACCATAATTGTTCCTATTCTCTTAAAGGAAACTAGCACATTAGCCATGCCTATTTTCTTTTATGTGAACACATAAAATTTTCACAACGCGTGTACCTACATAACCTTTTCTCAAAAGGAACTAACACAATGTTGCATGCAAATGCATAATACTTCCAAAAGAGAAGTAACATAGTCTTGTATGGAAATGCATGATATTTGCAAAGTAAAAACTAGCATAATATTGCCCACAAATGCATAAAATTTCCAAAGGAAAAGCTAACATAATCTTGTTCTAAAATGCATAATCTTTCCAAGGAAAACTAACATAAAAGATAATATTCTTGTGCATGCAAAAAAACTAACATAATAGCTATTCTTCCCACACTCTAAACATAATATTTTCCAAAAGAGATTGGCATGATAATTATTCTTTTCCATGCATGTAATATTTCCTTCCCAAGAAATACAATATGTTTGATCATTATTTTCTTACATGAAATATATATATTTATTTTCCAAACACATTAATTATTCTTTTTGTTGCATGTAAACCCTATCATAATTTAACCATTCTTTTATGCACACTTTTCCTATCTCTTCTTCATGAAATCTATTGATAATAATAACATATTATTAGCCATTCTTTTTATGCACACTTTTCTTATCTCTTCTTCATGAAATCTATTGATAATAATAACATATTCCTCCTGAGAGAAACTAACATGAGGACTATTATTTTTTTAGCATCTCACACATATTATTTTTTAATATATAAGTCATATAAATTTTATTTATGTGTAATTAAGAACTTGTTCTTCTATTCAAGAAACTAATAAAAATATTCATATATTGTTTTAAAGAAATATAGTTGAATAGTTATTCTATCTTTGTAAACAAAAAAAAAAATATTTTCAAGAAATTTAACATAATAGTTTTATTTTTTGGGTAGAAAAGAACTTATTTATTTTCAAGAATTAAACATAATAGCTTTAAATCACATATCTATCAAATTCTTTTCAATAAGTAAAATATAATAACATACAATCATGTATATTAAATTATTCTTTTCAAGAAGTCAAACATAATAACATGCAATCACATGATTTTTTTTTAAAACAATAATGTGACTTCTTTACCCTCTATTTGCAATGTTCATATGAAATTTTCTCATTCATTAATTGTTTGCATTGAATGTAGAAGATTATATTTTCATATCTTCTATGCATAAAATATATGCATTTAATATAAAATCCTATATATGCATATTTCTTATGCATTGAATAATTGCATTCAATATAAAGACTTGTCTATTTGAATAATTGTATTAGGAATTTGGCTTCCGTGATCCATAAATGGTGTATTAAATCTTTCGGTGAAAATCATATCAGAGTAAATTAATTCTATGCATTTCGAACGAGCCAGCGTGGTTCATCATCAGGACAAGATTAGAAATATGATCAGGGAACCTCATTTAAATAGATGGGGAAAACTCCAACTAGCCATTTGTAAATTAACGACTAGTTTGACTTGAATAAGAAATAAAAATAAAAATAATTTTTTTTATTAATTTTCTAATTTAAAAAAAAATATAGATATTAAATATTTATATTTAAAAAATTTTAAAGATAAATTAATAATTTTTATTTTTGTTTCTTATTCAAGTCAAACTAGTCGTTAATTTAGAAATGGCTAGCTGGAGTTTTCCCCATCTATTTAAATGAGGTTCCCTGAATAGATTTCTCATCTTGTCTTGATGAGAACCACACTGGCATGTTCGAAACGCGTCGACTTAATTTACTTTGAATAATTGTATTCAATATACAAATTTTCTCTAGTAATATATCTATACCCTCATGTATGTGATTACATATTATTTTTTTAAGAATTCAAATGCTTGTATGCAACATATACTTCTTTCAAATAAATTCAAATACATAGTAGCCTATATTTTTTTTTTCTCCAAATTATTGTTTTCATTGCATGAATATATATATATATATATATTTCTCTTGTTCTAACAAATCTGGATTGGAAATTATCCCTTTTTCCCTACATGAAATTATATATTCAATTTCCAAAGAACATAACACACTAATTATTCTCTTTCCAAGGAAATTTACCAAAATAGTCATTATCTATGTGCATATTAGCAGATATAATTTTGAAGAAAAGGTAACACAATTAATCAATGTTTCCATTCGCAAAGCCCTGCAATCTAACACATTTTATCTATCTTTCATGTGCATTCCTTAAGAATATATCATAGCTTCTTAATATTTTTAATTATATGAGACTTTTATTTCTTTAAACAACCTAATAAGGAAATAAGTACACTACGTAATCCATGCATCTTCACATGTTAGGTATTAAGCATCTCAACAAAGTCGATTGTATACCCATACCTTGAAGAAAGGGATGTTGTAAAGATAAGAGAGGAAGATTGATATTCCCCTTTTTTTTTATGGTGAAACCAAAGCATATTTGAGTTATGAAAATATTTTTTCTAGGAGGAATGCTGGCCTCATGGTAGAGGTCCTAGATCTAATTGGAAAACTAAAACAAAATGCACAAAATGTTTTATATATATATATATATGAAAAATATGTTGTTGGAAGTTCTTGATTATCGAAGAAAGGCAGAGATATATTAATGTGCAATAAATTTAAATTAATGATTCCTATTAATAAATAACACGCAAAGTGTGTGTTTCATCATTTAATTCAATTAATTCTGTGTGGTTTTGTGAGTAATTAGCTTTACGTAATACCTTTTTTTTTTATGCATAACACATCTTCAAGAAAAATAACTATTACCATTATGCAAATAAATACATACTCTTATCCTATTAGGAAATAAAAAATAAACATGTAATTTTTTTTCTCCGAATTTATCATAGATACTTATCTTTTTAAGTGTGCCTTCCTCTTTAGGCACGAACTTAAACAAAATGACTCCTTATCACCATCTCCTATCAAACTCACTAGTGTTCTCCACTACATCCGCAACCTCAACCTTGAATTTATCACTGTAAATGATGCATCATTCAACATATCTCCAACTGTGAACTAGAGCTATCAGAACAATAGACATTTATCTCGCCATGGGTTTTCACTCCGGGTCTATGTGTATTAATTCTCTCTTCATATATTTCTTGCGATATCCCCCCTTCTTGACAAGTGATTTGGTAACAAATGGTTTCGTAATTAATTTTCGAAATCCCTAATGAATTATTGATACTAATTGTGTAATAGAATAATAGATTATGAAGTTTATTAATTTATTTGGAAGGATTCCATGTTTATTGCAGAGATAAAAGTTTAACCATGATATTTTCTTTGAAAAGACTTGAAAGATAAGTTAACTGTTTTCTTCTCCATAGAAAATTAAATTAACTATGGTGACTTCTTGCCACTTTCTTGCATGGAATAGGTTTTATAACTATATGCACATTATTTATTCACATGAAATCCAATATAAACATGGTTGCATTTGAGATATGGATAAAAGGACGTGGTTTTAAAGTTACATGCATGTACTTCAGTCACATGTAGATTGCAAGTTATATGGAATAATAATGAGAAGATAAGTTTTCGTGCATTTAGTTAATGCATATGAATATGCATGATTGATATGATTTATTTCATGTATGATGTGGATAAGAGAACATGACTTTATAATTATATGCATGTGTTTAAAGCATCTGAAAAAAATGAATATTTATAAGTTTATGCAATTATTTAATGTACCATACATAAGTATGGCTTTTGTATGCACTTACTAATTCATTGGAAATATCAAAAGGTAGGCATGCATTGTAAGTATGTGCATTTGGATAATTCATTAGAATAAAACAACACTATTTTAATGGTATTCTATATTATTAAAAATAGTTATTACATAGGTACACACGAATAGTTTTGTATTTGATGATGCATGAAAAAGATAAATATTAAAGATGTATTTTAATGTTTTTTTATGAATTTGCAAGGAATTGGTCATGCACTTAGAGATGTATGTAAAAATAATATATTAAAGATAATTTTTAGAGTTATTAATGCATGTGCAAGGAAGCAATTTTGCAAAAGAAAAATTTTAATGATGATTTTTAATGTTATTATGCATGTGCAAGAAAGTGAAACATGAAAATATGTATAACACACATAATACTATTAGTGGTAAGGATATTATTAATAGCATGAGAGACTAACTATTTGGGTTTTGATAAATGGATATTCTACCTAATCATGATGTAAGAGATGTTTACAATAGAAAGTGTAGAAAAGAAGTGTGACTTATGCAAAAAAATGATTGATAGTTTCTAATATATCCCTTTTGTGACATTTGAAAGATGGATGATAACTAAAAATATGGAAGGGAATGAGGTCACTATGCTATTAAATTAATTCATGCAAAGTGAAGGATCAACAAATGTAGTTTATAAGGGTTAACATATTGGAGGAAAAAAAAAAAATGCCATGAAGATACTATGATGGAGGAACAATGGGGTAAAGTGTTTAAGAAATATGAAGTCATGTTTAATGTAACTAACTCTAGTTATTTCTGCTCAAATTAAATTTTATGTCTCTTTGTAAAATTTCAATAGTCGAGAAGGGATGGATTCCCTTGTTTCCATTGAGTGAGGGGGGAGTTCCCTCACAAACATTTAATAAAATAAATGTTTGTTGGTTTTTCCCTTTGGGATTTCCAGAGTATATCAATGTCAATTTATGTGTTTTCATATTCTATTATTTTGATGACATTGTTTCCTTCCATGAAGTTGAAGTTACATTGTGTTATTAACTAGCCTAATTAAATGAACAATATTAATGATGCAAGGTTACAATACAAAGAATTATGTTGCATTAATGGTTATTACATTATGAGATTTGTTATCCTTTTCTAAGGCTACCTTACGTAATGACCATTATTATATCATTTTATTTTCAGTTAAGAAGTATAAGATAGGTCATTTAGGAATATCATATGTTGGAAAAATTATTAAATATCTATTATCCTATATATTTTTTACAAGTTGTACTGAGGGATGTTTAAAGTGGTTTCATAGCAAAGGTTGCAGAACTAGAACCTCTTGGGTTGTGTAAGAACAAGGAGTAGAGGTATGATTTTATTGTATATAAGATCAAGTATGACACTAAAAAAATATAATTCAATTTATGCAATTGGCTTAAGGGGTACAGACCGTGGTTCAGAGTATTTTTTGCAACCAAAAAAACCCTTCAACTATTGTCCCTTTCGGTAATGATCTGCTTGCGTAGACCAAAGTCTCACACGAAGCAGTATGGGGGGTTGCTGGAACCAAGTTTTTGCACCCTGACAGAGTGTTTCATGTGTGATTTACCCTTACTAAGTACTTATATGTTTGCATGGAACTTCCCAAGAAGCAAAGTATAAGCACAAATAAAATCCTTAACAACTATGCACTGAAAAATATGTGTTACAAATTATATTTCAATCAGATCCAACCCTTCGCAAAACCCATACCTACTTGTTGATAAACCCTTAAACATAAAATAAGTTTCACACAACTAAATAAATAGACTTAACGCTCCTGTAATTAGAACTAATCCTTAATTCAATATAGACTTTCCCAATTCAGATCTAACAATTAAGGCAGAATAATACTTTCTCACATATGCATCTAATTCAACTTATCATTTACTGAGATAAATTCACATTCATTATCTGATCCGGATTTATTCAGGAACACAATAAAATTAAGAAATAGACATAAACACAGAGATGCAGTGGAAATAATACTTCATTTCATTAATATCAAATAACCTAAATATGCTTACAGAGATAATGGAAATAAGCTAGCCAGGGAGTAGGTAGCTTATCTCTGAGAAGAAATGTGGTGGATATAGGCCTTTGAATTGTGTTATAATGAGGCTCAAAGGCCTATTTATTATTGAGAAACAATGGAAAAATCTAAACATCCAAAAACCTAACCCTAGGAGATGAAGCACCAAAACTATGGGCCCCGTTTGGGTAAATTGGTGTTTCAACTTCCCAGGGATGTAAATTTGTAACATTTACATCAATACTTATGGAAGAAACTGAACTTGAAAAGTTTAGCATATAATTGACACTCTCTTAGCAATCTCAAAATTGCTGCTAAATGCTCAAAATTCTCTTCCTCATTCTTATAATATACCAAGATGTCATCAATCAATACAATAAAAAAACTTTCCAAATAAGGATGCAATACATTATTCATCAAACACATAAATGTAATTTGGGAATTAGTAAAACTGAATGGAGCTACAAAAAACACATAATGCCAATACCTGGTCCTAAAGGTGTTCTTGTAGATGTCCTCTTCTTTAATGCATACCTGATGATATCGTGGTCTCAAGTCGATCTTAGATATCATTGTTTCTCCCTTTAACTAATAAAAGAAGTCATTTCCGCAACAATGGGTACTTGTTATTGATCGTCACTTTTTTCAGTTCCCTTTACTCAATGCACAACCTCAGAGTACCATCTTTCTTCTCCATGAATAACACTAGTGCACCTGAAGGTGATACACTCGACCTAATTTATCCATTCTAAGGAATTTCCTTCAGCTGCAACTTCAACTCAACTAACTCTGGCATACTCATCCGCTAATGTGCCTTTTCTATTGGTGCTTCCCCTGGTACCAACTCAATATAAAATTTCACTTCCTTGTGAGGAGATATCTTTGGAATCTTTCCTGGAAACACATCCTAAAACTACTACAATACAAGATACCTTTGGAATATTTATGCATCCTCCAAATCCTTACCCTTGTCACTAGAAAAATGCACTGCAAACATCACACAACGTTTCCTGCAAATGCACTTAGCCTACATCGTTGTGACCATCCCAACTGATTTATGCTTATTATTTCCCCGTAAAATTATCTTTTCTCCATTATAATCCAAGCACTTAATGGCCTCGTCATAATAGTCTATTTTGGTCCTGTGAAGGTACAACCAATCCATAGCCAAGAGAATATTATACGATCCTAATGGTACTGCATTAAAATGTGTTTTTGTAGGCATACCATTTAACTCGAATGCACAAGGTCTTACCCAATGGTGAACTCTCTCCTTCGTACATGTACCCAACTACACCAACCAAGATTATGCATGCACTTCTTTTCTCAAGCCATAGTTATCCACTAGGTGAGGATTAACATAAAAATAATTAGATCTAGGATCAATAAAAATAGAAATAAATTCATCACAAAGCTTACCGTCCATATTAATGATTGATTCCTGGTGATCTGCATGATTTTTGTCCACAAATGTTTAAATCCGAGGAATTCTATGACCAACATCCTTAACTGTCTTTCGCCTCTTGAGCACTATAGATTTTGGTTATACCACCGTGATATTGCAAAAAATCCATATTGCGATGATACATGCCACATATCCAACACTGTAATGGTGCTCTAACATCATCTCTAGTATGCTTCTCTCACGGTTGTGATCCATGTCCCTTCTCAACTATACTGAAATTTTTGTAAGGAATCACATTTTATTTCTCACTTGAATCTTGAGGTCTTCCCCGCTTTGGTGGCAATCTTCCTTTAGCTTTCTCATCTCCTTTCAAATCACACTTAGGCTCAAATTAGCGCTTTGAATGTTGATAACAATGATTTGGAATTCAAATGGATTCTTCTAGCGATATAGGCTCATCAAACACAATATGGTCATTGTATGCTACTAACTACCCACTAAAAAATCTCTGAATGTTTTCCTTCTTCTCCTTCAGGTAAGGAACATATATCAACAGCTCCAAGAACCTGCTAGTATACTCATCATTTGTCAGGGAACCCATTTGAAACTCATAAAAATCCTTAGCTCTGATATCATAGTACCTCTCTGATACTTACTTCCTCTTAAATATCCTCTCAAACTCATCTCAAATCACGTCGTCCTCCTGAATACCTTTAAAATTATTCACATCCTCTCGAATACCTTTAACATTCTTCACATCATCCCACTAGATGTTTGCTTTCCATTTAAGACTGAAAGTGGCTATCCTGGTTTTCATGTTCTTTGTATAAATATGCAATATGAATAATTTCTTCATGCCAAGTAACCATTCCTCTGCATGTTTTGACATATTCATCTCTCCATCAAATCTAGGTAGCTTGAATTTATTGAATTTCTCAGGAAAGTAATCACCGCTCTGATAATGATCCGGATTTATGCAGGAACGCAAGAGAATACAGAAATAACCATGAACATAGAGATGCAGCGGAAATAATGATTCATTTCATTAATATCAAATAACAAAAATATGCTTACAGGCATGATGGAAATAAAATAGCTAGGATGTTGGTAGCGAATCTCTAAGAAGAGATGTGATGGCTACCGACCTCTGAAGTGTGCTACAATGAGGCTCGAGGGCCTATTTATTATTGAGAAACAATGGAGAACTCTAAAATTCCAAAAGCCTAACCCTAGGAGATGAAGCGCCAAAACTATGGGCCCCGTTTGGGTAAATTGGTGGTTCAACTTCCTAGGGATGTAACTTTGGCATCTGATCTCCGTTTGATGCGCTCCATAGCTCGTTAGAAATATCTTTCCGAGCAGTACAATTTTTGAATGAGAAACATCGGTCCATGGACCCATGTTGCTCTCCGTTTTCCCAAAAAACGTCGTTTAGGGCCTCAAAATGGCTCCGGAAGTTCAAGACCCGAAAAAATGCTAAAAATAGTAAGTTTCGTTGCAACTTGAAAAATGAAAGAATTGATGACGGGGGTTCAAATGGAATAGGTGGGTGGCCACCAATATCCACCTCGATCATTAAGGCCCCAAAACGGCTTCGGGAGTGGAGGACCCGAAAACCTGCTCAAAATAGTAAGTTGTGCTGAATGTGAAAAGCCGCAAGAATTGATGGGGATAGTCCAAATGGAATAGGTGGGTGGCCACTGATGTCCACCTGGATCATTCCTCCCTCATTAGGAAGCAATGGTCCCCATTGCGTTGAGATCCTCCATGAGATGAGGCAAATTCTGTTGAACTGAGTATTAGATGTGTTGAAGATGTCATGGATCTGCAGGTGGACAGGCTGGATGCGTTTAGTAAATTTGGTTTCTTTATCAGCCTCAGACAATACATGTTTGGATTCTGTATGTGTATTTTCAGGATGTATGGCAACATCATGCAGTGGTGCGTTGGGAGTCAGATCACTAGAGTGCTTGTCCTGACAGTGTAGCGGAACCTCTATGAGTGAGGATAAAATGTCCTCGTATTCCTCCATGACTTTTTCCATATACTACAGCCGTGCAAGGGAACCCTGTTTTGATGTTGTGGCCACAATATTCTTCTTTCCCGGTGAGTGCGTTGTAAGGAAAATAAATTTCCTGGTTTGGGAAACAATCTTACTGCGTTTTTCTGCAGTAGTCAAAGAGATGACAGGAGGTGGTACTACCTCCGGTATCTTGTACAAGTTATTTCCCAAAGTCATAATAACAACACGAGGCCTAGAATCATACACATCATGTCGCCTCCACAAGTATGGTTGGCCCAATAATACATCAGCTACATCAAGAGGAGCAACATCACACAATACCTCATTTGTGAATGGCTTGATACTATATGGAAGGCGGCACTGCTAGCAGATGCGGAGATCTCTCCCTGGGTGGAGCCACCCGATGGTATACGACTGCAGGTGCGCTATGGTTTGTAGGCCAAGCCGCTTCATGAACTCTGCTGAAATGAGGTTTTTTTGGCTTTCGCTATCGACGAGAAATTACAGCGAAGAACCCTTCACCCACATCTGCGACTGGAAGAGGCGCTCCCCCTCCTCTGGATCCTCTGGACCCTCCCTTTGGATCTTGGTGGTGGAAACAATGGCACTTGGATCCACATCAATGATCTGATTCCCTTTGTGATTGCCTTTGTCTGGTTCTAACTCAGGATGAGAAAATGCATCTGATTCGGGTGCCTTTAGTTCGGCCACCAAAGACTGTTTGGCCCAACACTCGTTTGTGCTGTGAGTGGGGCTGTTATGAAATTCACACCACTTCCCTGTGTCCTTATTTGGATTTGTGGTGTTGTTCTGAGTCGCATTTCTTTGGCCTTGCCCCTTGTTCTTTGGTTCGGGGACACCTTTCAGATTCGCAGATCCAAAGTCTCACTTCTTCTTCTTAAATTTCTGCTTGATCTTGGCGGCATAGCGATATGCCGTGCCAAGAGATGTAGTGTCGAGGAACTCCATTTCCTCCTGAATGTGTTTGTGCAGACAGCCACATTAATTGAGCACCAAATGTCTCTCTGAATCTTTAATACCCAACTTTGTGCGCACGGTATGGAACAGATTCGTCAGTTCATGCACATCTTGATCCTTTTGTTGCCGCAACATGGTCCATTGGATGTATTTGTCCTCATAGCTCCCCACGGGGTAATATTGTTCCTTGATGTTGTCTCGAAATGAATTCCAAGTGGGTGTGGCTGAGAACAGGGAGGGTTCCCCTTTGCCCTCTTTCTCGTGGTAGATTTCCTACCAGTTTTTGACATGGGGGGCGGCTTTGAGGAGTGCAAAAATAATCAATTCTCGGTCAGAGAAGTCATGGACCAAGAAATACCCTTCCAGCAAATTTAACCATCTATCTACAACGTCTGCATCTATTTTTCCTTCAAATATAGGAATGTCAAAGTTTACCTGTACCTTGAAGGGAGTGGCACCTCTAGAGTGGCTGTTGGATGTGGCACCTCTGCATCTATTTGAGCAAAGTTATCCATCATCACGTTCCTTTGTTTCTCGAGGGCCTCCTCGAGCAGTATTTTGATAGGATCTCCTACTCCCTCGTCTTTCTTTTCTTCTACCATGGGAGGTCGTCGGGGTTTGTGAGGTTGATCTTGCAAGGGTTCAACCAGATCGAGCCCTAACTCCTTAGACCCTGACCGCATTGGGGACATGCAAAGAAAAACAAAGAAAGAGCAGACTCGCTCTGATACCACTGATCTGGATTTATGCAGGAATGCAACAGAATATAGAAATAACCATGAACATAGAGATGCAGTGGAAATAATGCTTCATTTCATTAATATCAAATAATAGAAATATGCTTACATGCATAATGGAAATAAAATAGCTAGGGTGCTGGTAGCGAATCTTTGAGAAGAGATGTGATGGATGCCGACCTTCGAAATATGTTACAATGAGGCTCGAGGGCCTATTTATTATTGAGAGACAATGGAGAACTCTAAAATTCCAAAAGCCTAACCCTAGGAGATGAAGCACCAAAACTATGGGCCCCGTTTGGGTAAATTGGTGGTTCAACTTCCCGGGGACGTAACTTTGGAATCCGATCTCCGTTTGATGCGCTCCATAGCTCGTTAGAAATATCTGTCTAAGGAGTACAATTTTTGAACGAGAAAAATTAGTCCATGGACCCATGTTTCTCTCTGTATTCCCAAAAAACGTTGTTTAGGGCCTCAAAATAGCTCCGGAAGTTCAAGACCCGAAAAACTGCTAAAAATAGTAAGTTTCGTTGCAACTTGAAAACTGAAAGAAATAATGGTGGGGGTTCAAATGGAATAGGTGGGTGGCCACCAATATCCACCTCGATCATTAAGGCCCCAAAACGACTTCGGGAGTGGAGGACCCGAAAACCTGCTAAAAATAGTAAGTTGTGCTGAATGTGAAAAGCTACAAGAATTGATGGTGCTAGTCAAAATGGAATAGGTGGGTGGGCACTGATGTCCACCTGGATCATTCCTCCCTCCTTAGGAAGCAGTGGTCCCCATTGCGTTGAGATCCTAGATGAGATGAGGCAAATTTTGTTGAACTGAGTATTAGATATGTTGAAGATGTCATGGACCTACCGGTGGACAGGCTGGATGCGTTTAGTAAATTTGGTTTCTTTATCAGCCTCAGACAGTACATGTTTCGATTCTGTATGTGTAGTTGCAGGATGTATGGAAACATCAAGCGGTGGTGCGTTGGGAGTCAGATCACTGGAGTGCTTGTCCTGACAGTGTAGCGGAACCTCTATGAGTGAGGATAAAATGTCCTCGTATTCCTCCATGACTTTGTCCATCTGCTACAGCTGTGCAAGGGAGCCCTGTTTCGAGGTTGTGGCCACAATATTCTTCTTTCCCTGAGAGTGAGTTGTAAGGAAAATGAATTTCCTAGTTTGGGAAAGAATCTTACTGCGTTGTTTTGCAGTAGTCAAAGAGATGACAGGAGGCGGTACTACCTCCGGTATCCTGTACAAGTTATTTCCCAAAGTAATAATAACAGCACGAGGCCTAGACTCATACACATCATGTCTCCTCCACAAGTATGGTTGGCCCAATTATACATCAGCTACATCAAGAGGAGAAACATCACACAATACCACATCCATGAATGGCTTGATACTGTATGGAAGGGGGCACTGCTGGTGGATGCAGAGATCTCTCCCTGGGTGGAGCCACCTGATGTATACGGTTGCGGGTGTGCTATGGTTGGTAGGCCGAGCCACTTCACGACCTCTGCTGAAATTAGGTTCTTTTGGCATCCACTATCGATAAGAAATTGCAGCGGAGAACCCTTCACCCACATCTGTGACTGGAAGAGGTGCTCCCCCTCCTCTGGATCCTCTGGAACCTCCCTATGGATCTTGGTGGTGGTAACAATGGCACTGGGATCTGCATCAATTATCTGCTTCCCTTTTTCATTGCCTTTGTCTGGTTCTAACTCAAGATCAGAAAATGCATCTGATTCGGGTGCCTTAAGTTCAGCCACCAAAGACTGTTTGGCCCGACACTCGTTTGTGCTGTGAGTGGGGTTGTTATGAAATTAACACCAGTCCCCTATGTCCTTCTTTGGATTTGTGGTGTTGTTCTGAGTCACATTTCTTTGGCCTTGCCCCTTGTTCTTCGATTTGGGGGAACCTTTCGGATTCGCAAATCCAAAGTCTTGCTTCTTCTGCTTAGATTTCTGCTCGATCTTGGCCGCATAGCAATATGCCGTGCCAAGCGATGTAATGTTGAGGAACTCCATTTCCTCCTGAATGTGTTTGTGTAGACAGCCGCGGTACTTGACCACCAAATGTCTCTCTGAATATCTAATACCCAAATTTGTGTGCAGGGTATTGAACAGATTCATCAATTCATGCACATATTGATCCTTTTGTTTCCGCAACGTGGTCCATTGTATGTATTTGTCCTCATAGATCCCCACTGGGTAATATTTTTCCTTGATGTCATCTCGGAATGAATTCCAAGTGGGTGTAGCCGAGAACAGAGAGGGTTCCCCTTCACCCTCTTGCTCACGGTAGGTTTCCCACCAGTCTTTGTCATGGGGGGTGGCTTTGAGGAGTGCAAAAATAATCTTTTCTCGGTCAGAGAATTCATGGACCAAGAAATACCCTTCCAGCAAATTTAACCATCTATCTACAGTGTCTGCATATGTTTTTCCTTCAAATATAGGAATGTCAAATTTTACCTGTACCTTGAAGGCAGTGGCACCTCCAGAGTGGTTTTTGGATGCAGATGTGCCATATGTAGGCAATCGTTGAAGGATTTGAGCAAAGTTATCCATCATTGCGTTCCTTTGTTTCTCGAGGGCCTCCTCGAGCAATATTTTGATAGGATCTCCTGCTCCCTCATATTTATTTTCTTTCACCATGGGAGGTCGTCGGGGTTTGCGAGGCTGATCTTTCAAGGGTTCAACCAGATCAAGCCCTAACTCCTTATACCCTAACCGCGTTGGGTACATGCAAAGAAAAACAAAGAAAGAGGAGACCCGCTCTGATTGCACTGATACGAATTTATGTAGGAATGCAACAGAATACAGAAATAGCCATGAACATAGATATGCAGTGGAAATAATTCTTCATTTCATTAATATCAAATAACAGAAATATGCTTACAGGCATAATGGAAATAAAATAGCTAGGGTGCTGGTAGCGAATCTCTGAGAAGAGATGTGATGGCTACCGACCTCTGAACTGTGTTACAATGAGGCTCGAGGGCATATTTATTATTGAGAAACAATGGAGAAATCTAAAATTCCAAAATCCTAACCCTAGGAGATGAAGCAACAAAACTATGGGCTCGGTTTGGGCAAATTGGTGGTTCAACTTCCCGGGGACGTAACTTTGGCATCCGATCTGCGTTTGATGCGCTCCATAGATCGTTAGAAATATCTATCCGAGGTGTACAATTTTTGAGCAAGAAACATTGGTCCATGGACCCATGTTGCTCTCCGTTCTCCCAAAAAATGTCATTTAGGGCCTCAAAACGTCTCCAAAAGTTCAGGACCCAAAAAACTGCTAAAAATAGTAAGTTTCATTGCAACTTGAAAACTGAAAGAACTGATGGTGGGGGTTCCAATGGAATAGGTGGGTGGCCACCAATATCCACCTGGATCATTAAGGCCCCAAAACGGCTTCGGGAGTGGAGGACCCGAAAACCTACTAAAAATAATAAGTTGTGCTGAATGTGAAAAGCTACAAGAATTGATGGTGCTAGTCCAAATGGAATAGGTGGGTGGCCACCGATGTCCACCTGGATCAGATAAGGATGATGATGGTGACAACTATGATGATTTCACCTGAAAGAGAAACTATAATGATTCCCATTAGTATTATTCCTCCTAAGATGTGTGTCCAATGACCTAACACCTAGAACTATTTCCCCTTTATCCAACCTGTTTCCAAACCGAAACTTGCTACCGTAAGCTCCATTAGTATTTTCCTCCTTCTCTTGACTGATCCTCATATTAACTTATTTCTACAATTATGAAAAGCACTAAAGAATCATTTGATTAACCTCTTTCTATTTTTGTTGGTCCCTTGCAAGTATCTCCTTAGCCTCAACCAGCCTGTCATTATCTCTCCTTTATCTGCCACACCAGGGTAATAATCATCTCCTTGCTACTCAACTGATGTGTAGGGAGAGTCACAGGAACTATAGTCTACTATTTTTCTTTTCATCCTTGATTCTCTTCTTCCTGCAAGTATATCATGTCAAAAAATCAAATAGATACCAAAATAAATTTCATACATAATTTTTTTTCATGGGAGTCTTATCTGATCTCCAAGATCAATCCACATTAGCATGTACATGTATAGTCATAAAAATATCTAGATAATCAATATATCAATGTATAACATCTTGCATTACCATACAATAGTATACCATGATCCCATACATGACAAAAATATTATTGACACCATCATAATTTTTCAAAAGAGAGCGGAACCATGCTTTGATACCACCTGTAATGCACACCTCCCGTCACATTAATCCAATTTCACTGGCTTAACTAGGGTAATCATGAGATGAGGGGAAATTATGACTAGACTGAACCTCCTAGGTTACCTTGAGGAAATGGAGTCGACAAAAAACCTTACTGACTTTCCTCACGTGCCATAGGGCCCTCATGGAGTAACCCAATCCTTCTAGGTATCCATCCCCTGAGCCAACCTAACTTCTTCATGAGTTTTTTCCCCATTTTATCTCTTTCCAAAGAAACAGTGCGACTAGAACCTCCCAGTTGCTTGCGTAAGCCCGCAACAATGTGATTGTGGGATTTTTCACTCAGTTTTGTGTGAGAAACTATGGATTTTAAGGCTATATTTCATGGTTGGGGCTAGAAATATTTCCCAAAATCCCTATATCTTTCAAAATTCATAAATTTTACAAGGAAAATTCTTGTAAACAAAATACTGACACTAGGACTAGGCCTAACCATGCCCAACTAGGATTGAGATTTTGTCAAACACTTGGAAACAATGAAATCTACTAGTTATGAATACAAAATTGTGCATAAGGGACTGGAAATTCATATGAAACTTATCAAGAAGGATCACCACCTCTCCCATTATTTGTGTTAACATTAATTATGTATTGCATTGATTATTATTTCAGTTACAACTAAAAAAATTAAATGAACCATGACTATAACCACTCACGTAACTATGCTTATAAAAAATATATAACCATAGAAATAGCCATAAGATGACGACCATTAAATACACATAAATACAAGTAAAAAATCAAGAGAACTTATATTTTATTAAACATAGGCAAGGGACAACCAGGTTTAGGAGTTCCACGTACAACCTCACCATGGACATGGCTGAAGAAAAACTTTCTTTCATCCATTCTCCCCCGTGTCATATTACAAGCATGAACTTCGGATCTCATGGATAAACCAATAAATAAAAAATCAAGGGAATATAGACATTAAACCACCTCCACCCTCACCAGACTATGATCTCACCTAAATCAGAACTGCTATCACAAAACCAAACTAAGCTTGGAATGCCTCTGAATCTCATCACTATCCTTGAGGAATTTTTTTTCTCCTTGTCTCAAGGCTTTACCAAAATCCACATCAGATTACTATGCCCTTACCGAGACACCACCCTTAGGCTTTATCATGTATCTCGCCAAAATCAGTCAAGAGATTCCTAGGACTTTGGGAATGTTCCTGAGACCACCTCTGCCCTAGATTCCATAACCATCCAGAAATTTGAAAGCTAAAAATCGAGAATAATCCCACCACACCATGTATATCCAGAAAAAGGGAAGGATAGTTTGAAAACCACTATCATAGCCTCGGAAAATAATCCCAGTGACAATTAAAGAACGAAATACCTACACGCAGATACCATGCATGCAAAAACTAACTAGGAAATCATATATGCAATTTGTTAACTGCAAGTATTCCCATTGAAGTTGATTTATCTTGATTTTCCTTTCTTGATCTTTTATTTCATTTCATTTCCTTATCCTTCCTTTGCTTGCTTTCCCTTTCTTGGTCAAGTGTTGAAATTCTCCAAGAAAAATCCAAGCATCCAAGAGTGTGTGAGGGGGACAAAATAGAGAGAGAACTCCAAAACTGAACTTAAAAAAACTACCAATTGATCCTCATAAGAATTTTTATTAATGAGGCTTCTATTTTCTTCATTTTCTATCTTTTTCCCTTCATTTTCCTCCTCATATGGAACATGTGACCTTTCACCTTCCTTTTCTCCTAATTTCCTCTATTTTCATAAATAAATGTGCCAAAATACCATTTTTCCTTTCCAAATCCTTTTCCGTTTCCTTTTCCAATTTCCCCTTAGCAATTAATGGATCTAGTGATACCCAATAGGATATCTTGCCCAAAATTAAACTTGTAATAAGTTTCCCTTAACCGTGGTATTATTTTTCATTTACTAAGTTTACTACATGAACTTTTAGCTTGACTTTCTTACAATCCCTATGTAGAAATACTATATAATGTACAAATTATTCTTGACTCTGGCTCGTAATGTGTGTTCTAGTTGGAAAGGAAATTTAGCTACATGTTTTATTTTTATTATTTATTCCTTTATGAGATACTATTTGATGAATGTTGTTCAATAACTACTCAAATTGATGTGTTCTAAGAATGTAAGATTGACTTAGATACATATTATATCCAGAATATCTTGTATCACTGCGGTTGGTTACATGGGTGTATTAGTTGATAGAAATATACTTGAAATATGTCCTCAGGATGGATAGTAGTTCTATCTTTCCAGTTAGATTAATATTGGACCCCAAAGTAAAATAGGTTACTGGTCAATCTATGTGGTACCAATGTTCATCATAAATGTATGACTAGTTCATGCCCAATATGTTATTAAAAGTAATAGTCGAATAAGTGAATGGAGGAGCATGAAAACTTTATTTTAGAGATATAAGTTGATTGTTATAGTGAATAGTATTTTTTTGGTTAATGTGATAATTAAAGATACATGGAATTTTCATTTTTATCGTTAAAGAGGACAAGTGATGGTGGTATAATTTATTTTGAAATGGAATGATGGTGGTACAATAGGTAGGATAAATGTGTTGTTATGGATGTCATAGAAATTTTTCGGAGCTCATTCCAGGGGATGTTGATGGTGATTCTTTTGGAAGCAACGAAGATCATATGGTGATGGAAAACTCTGGTAATTTTTGTGAGTCATGTTCATTAAAATTATTGACCATATGGATGTGTGAATCAAGCCTTGTATCTATAACAAGTTTATGATGGTATATGAAAATTTTGTGTATTTCACCTTGAAAATACCAAGCTTGTATCATTGCTAAAGTTTACAATCAAGCAAATTATCATAGTGGTATTTCTGACATACTATATAATCTTGTACCTAGTGTCTCCATGACATTAGGTATGTGAATTTTATGTAACTATATATTTGTAGCTAATATGTAAATGGAATATCACTATAAGGCCTAGATATTCATGTATACCTCTTTTCCATGTGTCCTTGTTGACTTGAATAACTTGTTCAATATAATGCAAGAGATTTCTTATGGAGTTGTTAAACACCTAGTGTAGTGGACCATGTCCTGGTTGTAGGCTTTGGAAGGACAATTTGGACATGAAAATGAGTATTTTATGTACATTTATAGTGATTTCTGAAAATGTTGAATGAATCATGTCCCTAAAGAACATCATATTAGAGTAATGGTTACAACATATAGCTAGACATGCAATTTAGTGAATGGTAGTTATTTTATATGGAATTTCACATTTGTTTATGTCTAAATGAATGAGTTATGAGATTTAAGTTATATTTTGGACATGATATATACTTTGATTAATCTAATATTGGCTTTGTTGATCAAGACATTCTTTGATTTATGGTGGAATATTTGTTGCAGATAACTAGATGATGAAAAATAATTAACCTAACATTTATTGAAATAAATGATCACGATGTGGGAGTTTTGGAATAAATAACTCCTACATGTCTTATATTTGATCATAGTAAAGGTTTCCATACTTGTTGTTATTAGTCAATAAAATTTAGAGATTGTATTTACATGAATACTTTTATTCTTTAGTAGGTTGTTAGTTTTGGTTATATATGAAATATTCTTGGAAATTAGTCTGAACTATTTTCGTGTGTGGTTTAGATATTATTTTAATAGTTTGTTAGTGTGTCTATATTAAGGCATAACTTAATATATTCATCCATGTATAAACAAGTGTTAATAAACCACCCAACATATTTTTTCTTATGGAAACAATGTCTAATCTCGCATTTCTATACAAAATTAAGCATTATATTTATCTTTCATACCCATATCAACAAACATAAAAGTATTCAAAGATATTGAGTACATTAAAAATATATATATTCGAACCAAAATAATATAACTTGTCCTTGTTCCATGTGAACAAAATTTCTTTTATAATATGAACCATATTTATATAATCATTCAATTGTAATTGTGAAGTCATTAATCCCTATTTTTGGTTGAATAGTATAAAGGGAAAACTTATAGGCTATAAAATTTCTTCATGAGAGTTTAAAGTTATTAAAATTTTCTCAACAATATGAAAAAATTGTAAAAGATAACAAATGAATTAAGAAAAAAGGGTCATTTGAAAGGTCATGGAGGTGAAAATCCACAAAACTCTCTAATAAATGAAATTCATGTGTCCTAGGGAGGGGGATTTGAGGATCTAGATTTAGCATTTCAATTTAAATTCATATTAATGGAGATGATGATGACCAATTTTGAATTTTATTTTTTTTCCATGCCATTTATGGGAATATTCAATATTTTTTGTGAAAAAGTCATTGTGCGAATGTTCATTTATATATTAAATTGTTATGATGTTTTCTTATTCCATTCTTACTTATTTCATTCATTGGTTTTTCCCTATAGATGTATAAATATAATTAGTCATTTTAATTTATGATTCTCTATTTATATTAATAGTTATTTATACCTCGCACCATTAATAACCATTAAACTAATTTTTGTGTGAAAGGAAGTTATTTATTTTGTTTATGTATTTTTTTAAACATTTTATCTCGAAATCCTAGCTAGATATTTGAGCATTCTTCTAAGTGTTAAAAATGTATTTTTGATTTAGAATTTATTTTCATTTCTTATAAAAATAAATTATTAATAGATCCAAGTAAAAATATAGGGGGTTACCTATTCTAAATGTTATGAATTCATATTGGGACATCTCCCTAGAGTCAACCCCCAATGTTGACAATATGACATTTACCCTTATCAACACACTAACATGGAATCCTTTAAGATGAAGCTGAATAACATTTTCAATTAAATAACTCATCTAAAGAATAATTTTGATGAAGGAACTTCAATTATAAAGAACAAAATTAAAAATACATTCCTTAAGGAAATTATCGCACCTTTTGAAGCTCCTTTAGCTAATTTGAATTTAGATTTTGAAATTTCACGATGGAAAGTTTATATAGAGAAAGCATGGTTGATCACTTAAAGGAAACTTTTCCTTAACTATTGAATATGTTTGGATTGTTTATCGCTTCACCCACTCAACCTACAACTTCAAGTTAAGATATCTAAGATATATTTACTAAAGAGATAGCAGGCGATAACTTGTGAATAAAAAGAAGAAAAAAAAATGTTTTTATGGGTGTATTACCAAGTGATAAAATGAGGATGGTGAGGAATATGAAGTATCTAAGGAGATAGCACTACAAGGAAATGACCCTCTAGCGGATTTTTTTGAGGAACCCCTTATAAAAATACCCAAGACATGTGTTTGTAGTGGAGGATACTAGAGGAGGTAGGCGGGTGGAGGTTTTTGTGGATTTTTTTTGTCCGCTGCATTTCTCATCCTAAACTGCATCGGTGCGTTCCACTAGAGAAAGAACTGGTGCGTACTACAAATTGGCTCACCGAGACACTGTGCACTTGATACAAACCCACCTGGTGCATCTAATTGCTGTAGCGCACCAGTGATCTACAAATATTCTGCCCCAGTGCGTCCGAAAAACTTGGGCCAAAACTGAAACAGCCTGGTGAAATTGCACACACTGCTACTGTCCATTTCCCACCATGTCCATTTCGAATTTTGCAAAAATGGTGGGAAAATTTAGTTTTGCAAATTATACAGCAAATATGCCTCCTCGATGCCCAAATGTATAATTTTTTTACTTGTTTTTCCATAATTAAAAATTTTAACAGATTAGTTTTGTAAAAATAACTTTAAATTCACCTTATTTAAAAAAAAAACTCCCACGCGGTGCGCTCGAGCTGTTCGGCTCGCACCGGTTCGTGGTGCACCCTGTAAATTTATAGGTCGCACTATGACCGGTGCTAACAGTATTCTCACCGGTTTTGGGTGGTACCGAAATGGCACACGGTGCCTTTTTTAAATTTACGGAAATTGTAGTACAGTCGGTTACTTGGTCACACTGTCAATGATGTCCAAGTGCGGGAGGGTAGTGCATTGGATGAAATATGGACCCCGGGGTGAATATTTTGGTCAGCGCACCACCCTCATCAACTTGGACATAGTCAATGGTGCAGTCATGTAAATCACCACATCATCGACTATGTAGTGATGTTCAGAGGGTGGTGCACGACATAAACTATATGCCCTGGGGGTCATAGTTTGGTCAGTGCACCACCCTCCCAATACAGGTACATAGTCAATGGTGCAGTTGGTTATACCACCACACAGTTGACCATGTAATGTTGCCAAGAGGGTGGTGCGCTAACGAAAATATCCACCCCAAGAAGAGCAATTTGGTCAGAGCACCTCCCTCAAAAATTTGTTCATAGTCAACGTTGCGATCAGTTAAATGACCGCACCATTGACCACTAGCTAATGTTTGGTGGTGTGTTGACAGAATTATTCACCCCGGGCTGGATAGTTTATTCAACACACTGCTTTAGAAAATACAGGTCATGATGTGTGGTGCACAAAAATTTTCAAGGCGCACTGCAGTCTGTGCATGATGAAAACAGAGGCATCAGTGCCAGTGCATGCCTGTGTTTTTGGGCACACCGATTGTTTTATTTTTATTTTTAATAATATATATATATATATATATATACATGTCTCATTGAATAAAAAAAATTATTTAATATGTCAATCACTTAGCGATGTCAAAGGAGAGAAGAGAGGGAACAACAGTAACATATGGCAAACCAATATAACATGGTTCACATGTGGGACACACGAGAGAGGGAGAGAGATATGTACCCTCATCCTATTACAATAGCCACCTAGGCGCTCCTAAGGGAGGTAGGCCTCCTCAAGCTATGAGGAGGCTGCCTCCCTGAAGGGCCATGGTGGGTTATTGTGACAACTTATCTTCAGGTAGAATGCCCACCGACAAGCTTTCCAGGCTGGCCCTAACCAGTGGTACGCGCCCACTAAGGAGGAAATCTATTTTATTACTAGCTTATCTAGGAGAGGGCAGGATTTTACCTCGTTACTAGAGGTCCCCATCAGCTATGCAACATGGAGTCAGTTGGTGTACTCCTAGAGATACATTAGCACTGATATATTGTCTCCTACAGATTTTCAGGTCTCTGGTGGTCAATTACAGATTGCTTCATTTGGTGGAGAAGAGGTGAAGTGCCTCTCACTAATGATCTCAACAATTTCACACCTTACCAGTGACAGACAACACATTAGTTACCTGCTTTTATTTTATGTTGATTCTTTATTTTAGGAGCCACTACTTGTGATGTGGTATACGATTTTTTTCCCGCAACTCTGTACTTCTTTAGATAGATATCGTGCTCAGGCACAAGAGAGGGTGAACTTCCCTTTTGCATTAGAGATTTTTTTTTAATTTTTTGAGAAGTTTCCAGAGACGAGGCCTACATTTTTTTGGCAACATCGTAGGTCAATGTTGCCTGTACAGATGCATATGTGGGGATAGCTGATGCCCAAGAGAGGTGAGTCAGAATTTTCCATGAGGATATCGCATGATAAATTGTAGTTGCTAGCCAATGTTGATGATCATGAATTCATTCTGGTCCCCTATGCATATGGGTTTGGATTGGCCAGGGTGTGCCAACACGCCCTTCACAGATGATGAGCCGCTAGATGATAGACGTAATATCAGTGTTTTCTTTAAATTTATTCTAACATGTTCTTTAACTTGTTTTTATTAAACTGTTTAATGAAATTGTCTAATTATTGTTGTGTACTTATATATATTTTGTAGAAATTGGGTCATTTTATGGTGATGAGATGCCACCTCCACCAAATTATCCAGGTGTAGATCTTGATGGCAATCAAGAGATGGAAGATGTCGAGGATCAGGCCAATGCATATGGACCTATTTCTCATGTTGCGCAGGTACCGTCTGGTGTGAGTCGTAGGCCTGACACTAGATTTAGGATGGAGTTGGGTGACTAAATCCTTGGACTGCTTCTAGAGGAGTGAGTCAGGCTGGCCACTATGAGAGAGATACAGGCCAACGATAGGCTAAAAGCAATGTGGAGAGGCATGCCACGTGATCTGTTGAACCTGATGCGGCATGTTGTAGGAACTACCAGCTTAGTGGCACGATTGAGGAGGGCCCTTCGAGGTAGGCATGGTTGAGACGTAGTATGTTGATAGTCGAGAAGCGATGCATCATATGATGATCAAAATCAGGTGAGTGATCATCGTTTACCTCCCGCTGCAGATGAGAAGCCTGCAACATCGACCAATAGTCATGATCATGAGCAGGCTGGACCACCCACATCGATTCAGCCTTCTCAGCCTGCAAAATCCATCAATCATGATCATGAGGAGGCTGGACCGTCCACGTCGAGTCATCATGATCATCAGTCTGTAGCATCCAGCAGTACTCATGATCATGAGAAGGTTGAAACATCCATATCGAGTAATCATGAGCAGGAAATTGATCCTGATCAACATGAGGGACCACTAGATCAACAGGCACGTGTTGATCAACATCTATTTGAGCTTGTTGAGGTTGCACCATTGACTGAGCAAGCCTCGACTAGTACTACTATTGATGATGTACCACTAGTTAATATTTGACATTTATATTACAATTGTATATTTTTGACATTATATATATATATATATATATATATATATATATATATATATATATATATATATATATATATATATGTATATATATATGTATATATATATATATATATGTATATATATATATATATATATATATATATATATATATGGCACATAACACTGTTACCGATGAAATAGGTAACCTGACCTCAAAACGGGAACTCTAGCCCAAAAAGACTCAAAAAACATCAAAAAACACCCCAAAACAAAAAAAGTGTATTCCAGAATGCACTTGGTTTTTTTTTAAGGTCAAATTTCAACATTTTATAAAATTATGCTAAAAACAAAATTGTTTCTTGAAAAAAGGATTGAAAAAACACCTTCAGTTGATGCTGGAATAACAAAAAAAAAAAATTGTGTCATATTTATGACATTTTAAAAATAGAAATAATATTTTTTAATTTTAAAAATTCAAACATTAAAAAAAACCTAAAATTTAAGAAAAAAAATAAATTTAAAAAATAAAAACATTTTAAAGCTTAAAATTTAAAAATATATAAGAATAAAAAATAAAAAATAAAAACAAAATAAAATTTTTAATTCAAACATTAAAAAAAGCCTAAAATTTAAGAAAAAAAAATTTAAAGATTAAAATTTCAAAATATATAGAAATAAAAAAAACAAAAATAAAAACAAAATAAAAATATTAAATTAAAAGAAAAAAACAAGTTAAAAAAGAAAGAAATTGTAAAAAATAAAATATAGAAATTAAATTTAAAAAAGAAAAAGAAAATGTTTATTAAATTAAAAAAATAAATAAATAAATTTTAAAATAAAAAATTAAATTTAAAGAAATATATTAAATTTTAATAAATTTAAAACTTTAAAATAAAAATTAAAAAAAAAAACATTTTGGAAATTAAAAGTTAAAAAAATGCAAAATTAATTAAAAAAAAAATGAAAAATAAAATACAATAAAAATATTAAATTTAAAAAAATATATATTAAAAAAACAAATAGATTTTAAAAAATAAATTCAATTTAAATTATAAAGTTATATATATATATATGAACTTAAATTAAAAATATATATATTAGATTTTATTAAATTAAAAAAAAATTGTTAATATTAAAATAACAAATTAAATTTTAAAAAAAAAAATATTAAATTTTAATAAATAGATGAATAAACAAATAAATTTTCAAATAAAAAATAAATTTTAATTATAAAGAAAAAAAAAACATTGTTAAAATAAAAAGTTAAAAATCATTAAAAATCAATTAAAATTGAAAAATTGAAAAATTGAAAAAAATAAAATAAATAAAATAAAAAATAAAATAAAAAACAAATTAATTTGAAAAATATCAAGTTTAATTAAAAAATAAAATAAAAAAAAATCTAATTTGAAATACACAATTTTAATTGAAATAAAAAAAATATAAAAATTTTATGTAATTAAAAAAATAATAACAAAAAAGCAAAAAATTTTAAAAAAGTATTAAATTCAAATAAATTTTAAAAAAATACAAATTTACTAAATTTTAAAAAGTTAAATGAAAAAACTAAACATAAAATTTAATAATAAAGAAAAAAAATTAAAAAAAAAAAATCAATTAAATAAAAAAAATATACAAAATTTAATAAAAAATATTAACAAAATTTAGAAAAAAAAAAAATTAAAAACAAAAAAAATAAATAAATAAATAAAAAATTGAAACAAATTAAATTTCAAATATAAAAATTAAATTAAAAAAATTAATTTTAAATTTTTTGAATTTAGAAAAAAAATTAAAAAAATCGAATTTAAGAAAAAAATATTAAAAATTAAAAAAATTAAAAGAAAAAGAATTTTTTGATCGTGGTGGCGCCGCCAATCGGCCTCCCGCCCAGTGGCGGCGGAGGCCGACCGCTGGGCAGGAGGCCGATTCCGAGAATCGGCATCCCACGGTGGGAGGCCGATTCTGGGAATCGCCCTCCCGCGGCGGGAGGCTAATTTCGGGAATCACCCTCTCACGACGGGAGGCCGATTCTGGGAATCGCCCTGAGGTCAATTGTAACGGTCTCATTAAAAATTAACTAGTAGGTACTAGTTAAAAGACAATTATTATTTTACTATTGGTAAAAGACTTGAGATATTGTTTTGGATTAAAACAAGGAATTAATTATGTTAATGAAAATTATTAAAATAGGGCTTGGAAATGAAAAGGAAATCTTTTAAAAGCTGATTGTAAAAGCTTTCTAAGTAGGAGGTGGTTGGGGGCAGTTGGGAGATACAGTTACTCACCCCTTGAGGATAAAAAGGGAATCCTGGAAAGGGGTGAGGGTTCTGAAACTTTTGGAAAGAAAGAGGAGAGCACTTTTCTTGAGCTGGAAAGGTCCAGTGGAAAAATTGCTTCCTGAACACCATTGAATGATCAGATTTTCTGTTAGTGACTGGATTGGCCATCCAGAGGTCACAACAGAGGTATCTCCACTGTTAACCCATGGCACCGTCCAGATTCTGGAGCTAGGGGGCAAGTGGAGGACGTAATAGCCTCCCTTGAAGGTTGGGAGGACAACAACTAAAAAGAAAGGATTTCCTAAGACTCAGATAAGTATATAATGAGTGATAATGTTAGCCAGACTTATATAGATTTTTGTGTTTTACCGTTAATTGGTTATATGACTCAGAGTGTTATGGTTAACCGGTTGAACATCATTGAGTGATTGCTATTTAGTAGATGCATGTATCTGAGTGTTCTCTGCAAATTAGCGAGTAAATTAATGTTAACTAGAGGAATAAGTTATGAAGTATTGTGCTAGCATTTCTCTAATTTGCAGTTTAAAAAAAAAAAAAAGATTTACCAGTACATCTAGTATTAGTTGCAGATATGCTAGATAAGTGATTGCTGTAGGGAAATTTCTGTTTACTGTAAGTATTAAAGAAAATTTAAGAGCAACGCTTCAGAAAACTGGGAAAATACATAATGACCCACCTTAATGGCGGATAGTGGGAGCCGAAGGAGGCAGGAAAACCAATTAGAAAGCAGGACAACCAGTCTCCATAAATTAACCCTAAACATTGTAGATAGATAATTACTACTGTAGTAATGAAGAAAGAAATGAACTAATATGAACATAATCTCTAAGCTTGTGTGTGACCGATGCGCGGCAACACTACTACACTATAAGCTTACAAGGTAAACACCAAAAAGAAAAGAAGATTTCGTGCTTCGGTGGTTTCGCAAAGAAGAACTGAAACTGAAATATTTAAATCTGTATAAATCATAACAGAACATTTATAGAACGACTGTTGATATAAAATGGGATGCATGAAAGTAAAAAAAAACTATGGACAGCGACTGCATGCAGGTCGGCCCACAACCGGGATTCATTACAACTATCTAAAAGCATGGAGAGAGTTGCACAGTTAATACAAGAGGGCATGGTTTAACGTGTCTAGTCTCTGTTCTTATTATACAACCCCAGGCCAGGATTATCCTCGGACCCAATATTAATATGTTGAGCAACAGTACATTTGCATAGAGAACTCAAAATTCCACCTGGGAGAAAGTCCCATTCACTACTAAGAAGCATAGGAAAGATATGATCTTTCCAGCTAACTAACATATAGAGAGAAACTGATTATCTCTAGTCCCATCGAAATCGAAAACCCTGACTACAATTTATTGCAGCCAAATCCAAGAAAAGTTGTAACCCTCGTCAGGGCAAGTAGAAGAAGTGAAGCCTCCGTTTAAGGGTTAAATACATGTACAGGGATACCATTGAATTAGCCAGGTCTTCGCTGGGGACAAGCAAGCATTAAAATGCATCTGGAGGGTCGAGAACCCGCATACCTGCCATGAGCAAACAATTAGGTCAGTAATCCTCCTAAAAGAAGAATGCGAGCATCTAAAACAAAACGGAACCAGTAACACTTGTTCCTAAGGAGGAAATTACCTGGCGCTGGGTAGTGAACCCTGTAGCATTCTCCTGCGGGGTTTAGAGAAAACAAAAAAATAAAATTGGTTAAACACTGCTCGGAAAACCAAGGAAAAGAGAGAGGGTTTTAGTAGGATTAGAGCTAGAATAGACCCAAATCGATGAAGGAAGGGTAAAAACGCTTACCACAGTCCGGAGGAAGTGGGTAGGCGGACGAAGAACCTATTAAATCGGCGAGAGCTGCCATAGTAAGTCCTTGAAGATACCCTATAAAACAAATTCTTTAGGCCGAGCGATAACCAAGATTTTGTAGGCAGATGATAAGAATAAAAAGAAATTATAAACGTAAACAAAGCAACCAAGCAAATATCGGTGCTAGAATGACATAACACCTGGTAGGTTTGGCCTGTTATACTCCTCAGGGTGGAGATTGCTATGCCTGATGCCGAGAGCACCGAGCTGTGAGCAAGGAGCCCTAACGCCGCCGAGCTCTCCGACTATAAGCAGAGAGAATGACAGGATGAGTGTGGATCCAAGGAATTAGCTCAACAACCTGGTGGGAACCCATAGACTGTTGAGAGTGATTGGCACTGACATCTGGACGAGTAGAATAAATTAATCTGCCAGGTGGTACAATACAAATGCCGAGCGAACTAAAATCTAGGTCTAATTTATTGGTGCGTGCCAAGCCCGTTGCATTACCAAGTTTAGTCTCATGCGTGAACCTTAATGAAAAATCCACCTTGACGCTTCAACTTACACATGTTAACCCAGACCTTAATGTTTGTGAAATCGTGTTGGAGTGGTGGTACGTGGCACATCTGGTGTGCGTACAAATACATGGGTCGAAACTACATTAACATAGACATAACCTTAATAGTTGTGGATTAAACCTAAACAAATATTGTAATGTTATTTGCTATGTAAGCCTTGTGCCACCAGCAAATTAAATGCTCCCAACATTAAATACTGAATGTGATGTTAATCTCGTAAGTTGTGAAGGCAGATAAATGCATAGATGTTTGTATATCGTTCGGCATGGTAAAGAAATTTTTTTTTTATGGAAATGTATTTGTTACAAGTGGTATCAGAGCCAAGTTGCTACACTGGCAACCTTAGGGGTCTACTAACAGTGAAGTTGTGTATGTGAATAGTGCACTAAGGGAAAGCAAGCGAATATGAGAGAAGAGGCAGCAACGCAGTCACAACTAGAGGAAGCCCCAGTTCCTACAGTTATGAATCCGGAAATGTGGGTTCAATTAACCGTGGAAAAACATCATAAAACGAGTCGACTATTGGAGTAACAGCAGCAACAAACTGCATTCCTGCTGAGTACAGTACAACATTTGCAAGAAGAAATGTTAAGAGTCCGGAGTGACAATGAGAGATTGTTGCAGGCTCAAGAAAAGATCCTGAAAATTTTATCTGACAAGCAAAACTAGGAGATGGGACATCGCAGTATGGAAAAATAACTATCCACAGAACAGGAAGAACAACAAACTAAAAATGATACTACTGGCAGGAATGAAAAGAGCCCCTCTCAAAGGAGTAAAAACAAAAATTATAATGAGGCAGAATCAGGTAATCTGTCCGATCAGCAGGATCATAAAAGGCAGAGAGTGGAATTGCAAGGGGAATTCTGTAAAATTAAGCCACCAACCTTTGACGGTGAGGCGGAAGAGGTGGCTGAAGCTTGGTTAATCAACATAAACAAGTATTTTCAAGTATATGAGTATAGCAGCAATTTGAAGGCCAGGTTGGCTATTTACCAGCTGCGGGAAAAAGCCACTCTATGGTTGGAGGAGGTGAAGAATGTATGCAGCCTAGATGAGCAGGATATCACATGGGAACAGTTTCAGCAATACTTTAAGGATAACTATTTAATGGAGAGATTTTATAATGACGAAACGAAGGAATTTCATGACCTTTGGCTGGGGCAGATGACCATGGATGAATATGTCACAAAGTTCACATCCCTGTTACGTTACGTTTCTTACCTTCTGGAGGAAAAACCCAAGGTGCAGAGGTTTCTAAGCAGTTTACCCGCCCCAATGAGGGAACGGATAGAATTTGTCAACCTGCAAAACATGGATGAGGCAATCCGCAAAGCACGAATGTGCTACCAGCAGAATAAAGCCAAGGGGGATGGTGGGAAAAACTGGCCACCAAGGAAACACCAGAAAGGTAATTCTACTTTTAGAAATGGTAAAAGTAGTAACACAAAAAGAGCAGTCCAGAATGTTGTTGGCAAATAGTTTGGTAAAAACCATCAAAGGATCAAGTGGCCAGCAGAAGAGAAACCCACTGAAGCTTCTAACAAACCGGAGCTAGGACAGAATTCAAAACCTCCTCTACAGTGCTGGGGCTGTGGGGAGGCCCATTATTACAAAAACTGTCCCCAATGACATAAAAGTGAAGCTGTAGCAAATTTGCAGGAGGCATCTACAGTGGGTGACGTGGCGCAAAATATACCTCGCATAAATGCAACCTTGGAAGATCGGTAGGCTGATTTTCAGCCCACTATGATTGAATTGGAAGGTACTATACTAACTAAACCTGTTTCTATTTTAATAGATCCTGGAGCAAGTTTGAGTTATGTGAGTCCTAGAATAGTGGAATTATGCAAACTAAAAGAACAGAAATTTAAGAACTCATGGTTAGTACAATTAGCTACTGGGGCAAAACGTAAAGTCACTGCAAAAATTCCTAATTGTATGTTGGAAGAGGAAAAACAGCAGATACAGGCAGATTTGCATATATTACCATTAAGATCGTATGATGTGTTACTGGGGATGGACTGGTTGGAGAAACATTGGACAATTGTGGACTGCAAAGAAAAGACAATCCACTACAGAATACAAGATGGCACGCGTAAATAAATCAAAGGAGTTAAAAAGCCTGTACAATTACGCCCCATAACAGCATCTCAAATGAGTAAATGTATCAGAAAAGGGTGTTATCTGTACGCAATTCAGGTCGGATATGCAGAGTCCAAGGACAAGGCTTCAATTATAGAAGACATTCCTGTAGTACAAGAATTTCTGGATGTATTTCTAGAAAATATTCCAGGTTTGCCACCTAAGAGGGATATTGACTTCACCATTGAATTGCTGCCAGGAGCCTATCCGGTGTCAAGAGCACCTTATGGAATGAGTGTACCGGAACTAACTGAGTTAAATATACAGCTGTAAGAATTTTTGGATAAAGGGTATATTTTCCCAAGTGTGTCTCCTTGGGGAGCGCCAGTTCTTTTTGTTCGCAAAAAAATGGAACCTTACGCATGTGTATGAACTACCGGCAACTGAACAAGCTGACTGTTAAGAATAAATATCCTCTACCCAGAATTGATGACTTATTCGATTAGGTAAGAGGTGCTAAGGTGTTCTCTAAAATAGATTTGAGGTCTGGATATCATTAGATTCGAATCAAGGATGAGGATATTTGCAAAACAGCATTCCGCACCAGATATGGGCATTATGAGTTTGTGGTATTGCCCTTCAGATTGACAAATGCACCAGCAACCTTTATGAGGTTGATGAATGGCATTTTTCATCAGTTTCTAAATCGTTTTGTACTGATCTTCATAGATGACATATTGATTTACTCAAAGAGCAAGGAAGAACATAAGGAACATCTGAGAATAGTATTGGAAATGCTGAGGAACCATCAGCTTTATGCTAAATTCAGCAAGTGTGATTTCTTTAAATCAGAAATCCAATACTTGGGTCATGTTGTGACAGCTGAGGGGATAGTGGTGGATCCTGAAAAAATTAAAACTATGATGGAGTGGCAAGTACCACAGAATGTGGCAGATATCAGATCATTTATGGGTCTGGCAGGTTATTACAGATGGTTCATCGAAGGATTTTCTACGATTTCCTATCCTATCACGTCCTTAAAAAAGAAAGGAAAATCTTTCAAATGGACGAAGGAATTCCAGGATAGTTTTGAAAAGTTGAAACAGCTTCTAACCACAGCACCAGTTTTTAGGGTGGCTGACCCCAATAAAGACTATGTGGTGTGTACTGACGCCAGCAAGGAAGGAGTTGGTGCAGTATTAACTCAAGAAGGAAAGGTAATAGCATATGAGTCTAGGAAGCTGAAAGAGTATGAAAACAAATATTCTGCCTATGATTTAGAGCTTACCGCAGTAGTTCATGCCCTCCGGGTATGGAGGCATTATCTTTTGGGTAAAAGGTTTGTACTTAAAACAGACCATAACAGCTTGACCAATTATTTCAAGCAGGCAGATTTAAACTCTCGATAGGCCAGATGGAATGCCTTCTTGAGTGAATTTGACATGGATATACAACATGTTAAAGGAAAATAAAATCGTGTTGCGGATGCATTGAGAAGAAAATTGCATGGAATATATGCAATGTATTTCAGTCAATCAGAAAGCCGACTGTTAGATCAATTAAAGGAAGAAGCCCAGAAGGACACTGAGTACAAATTCCTATGGCAGAAAATGGAGGATGATAGGAATCAAGGCAAAGCATCAGAATGGGGAAGAAATGAAGATCAAGTGATGACCTTCCGCGGAAGAATCTTTGTGCCGAATCGTGCAACTCTTAAAGAGTTAATTCTTAATGAGTTCCATCGCAGTAATTACGCTAGCCGTCCAGGATATCAAAAGATGCTCACTGCAATAAGAAAGGTATACTATTGGCCAGACATGCGTAAGAATATTGCAGAGTACCTAAGAAAATGTTTGGAATGCCAGCAGGTTAAGGTGGAGCAACGGCACCCTGCTGGGCTATTACAGCCCATACCTATTCGTGAGTGGAAATGGGAGGTCATCTCCCTAGATTTTATCACAATTCTACCCTGGACCAAGAGGCAAAATGATTCGATTATGGTTGTGGTGGACAGGTTAAGTAAATCTGCCCATTTCATACCTGTGCAGTCCACTTATATGACTGTGCGGATTGCAGATATATTCATGAAGGAGATTTTTAGACTACATGGCATACCCAAGACAGTGATATCAGATCGAGATGTCAAGTTTACATCTGCATTTTGGAAGACCTTGTTCTTTGGATTGGGAACACAAATACACTTTAGCACAGCATATCACCCTCAAATAGATGGACAAACAGAACGGGTAAATCAAGTTCTGGAGGATATGTTGCGCACATATGTAATACAGCAGCCAGTCAAATGGGAAGATTATCTGCATCTTGTGGAGTTCGCTTACAATAAGGGATACCAAGAATCGCTAAAAATGAGTCCCTTTGAAGCGTTATATGGAAGGCAGTGTCGTACACCTATAAATTGGAGTAGTCTCGAGACAAAATTGTTGTTAGGATTGGAAATGTTGGCTGAAATGGAAGCTGAGGTAAAAAGGATAAGGCAGAATCTGAAGGCTGCACAAGATAGACAAAAAGCTTATGCAGATAAGAAAAGGTCCTACCGGGAATTCAGAGTAGGAGACCATGTATACGTAAGGATTAAGCCGAAGAGAAGCACTTTGAGGTGGACCTCTTGTGCCAAATTGGCTCCCCGTTATTGTGGCCCTTTCAAAATAATGGAAAGAGTGGGACCGGTAGCCTATAGATTGGCCTTGCCCAACCATATACAAGTACACAATGTGTTCCATGTATCCTTGATAAAGCGACACGTACATGATGAAAAACATGTAATTCATTGGCAGAATGTTCAGGTAGGTGAAAGTAGAAAAATCCTAGCTGAAAAATTTGATTACTATATAAAAGTACTAACTGAGAACACTTGCTTTTCAGGTAGAACCGGACGGAGAGTTTCTGGTCGAGCCGCTACGCATACTTGATCAAAGAGAGATAGAACTCCACAAAAGAGTAGTTGTCCAGGTGAAAGTGCAATGGAAGCGCTTTGGACCAGACGAGGCTACTTGGGAGGATGAAAGATTCATGCAGGAGGCTTATTCGGAACTTTTCGCAGATATGACCTGAAAACACAGAGGACGGTGTTACTCTCAGGGGGGGGAGATGTAACGGTCTCGTTAAAAATTAACTAGCAGGTACTAGTTAAAAGACAATTATTATAATACTGTTGGTAAAAGACTTGAGATATTGTTTTGGATTAAAAAAAGGAATTAATTATGTTAATGAAAATTATTAAAATAGGGCCTGGAAATGAAAAGGAAATCTTTTAAAAGATGATTGTAAAAGTTTTCTAAGAATAGGAGATGGTTGGGGGTAGTTGGGAGATACAGTTACTCACCCCTTGAGGATAAAAAGGGAATCATGGAAAGGGGTGAGGGTTATGAAACTTTTGGAAAGAAAGAGGAGAGCACTTTTCTTGAGTTGGAAAGGTCCAGTGGAAAAATTGCTTCCTGAACTCCATTGAATGATCAAATTTTCTGTTAGTGACTGGATTGGCCATCCCGAGGTCACAGCAGAGGTATCTCCACTGTTAACCCGTGGCACCGTCCAGATTCTGGAGCTAGGGGGCAAGTGGAGGACATAATAGCCTCCCTTGAAGGTTGGGAGGACAACAGCTAAAAAGAAAGGATTTCCTAAGACTCAGATAAGTATATAATGAGTAATAATGTTAGCCAGACTTATATAGATTTTTGTGTTTTACCGTTAATTGGTTATATGACTCAGAGTGTTATGGTTAACCGGTTGAACATCATTGAGTGATTGCTATTTAGTCAGATGCATGTATCTGAGTGTTCTGTGCAAATTAGTGAGTAAATTAATGTTAAGTAGAGGAATAAGTTATGAAGTATTGTGCTAGCATTTCTCTAATTTGCAGTTTCAAAAAAAAAAAAAAGATGGAAGAATTCAGACTTCTTGTCGTAAAGATTTACCAGTACATCTAGTATTAGTTGCAGATATGCTAGATAAGTGATTGTTGTAGGGAAATTTATGTTTCTTGTAAGTATTAAAGAAAATTTAAGAGCAACGCTTCAGAAAACTGGGAAAATACATAATGACCCACCTTAACGGCGGATAGTGGGAGCCGAAGGAGGCAGGAAAACCAATTAGAAAGTAGGACAACCAGTCTCCATAAATTAACCCTAAACATTGTAGATAGATAATTACTACTGTAGTAATGAAGAAAGAAATGAAGTAATATGAACATAATCTCTAAGCTTGTGTGCGACCGATGCGCGGCAACACTGCTACACTATAAGCTTACAAGGTAAATACCAAAAAGAAAAGAAGATTTCATGCTTCGGTGGTTCCGTAGAGAAGAACTGAAACTGAAATATTTAAATGTGTATAAAGCATAACAGTACATTTATAGAACGACTGTTGATATAAAATGGGATGCATGAAAGTAAAAAAAAAACTATGTAAAGTGACTGCATGCAGGTCGGCCCACAACTGAGATTCATTACAACTGTCTAAAATCATGGAGAGAGTTGCACAGTTAATACAAGAGGGCATGGTTTAATGTGTCTAGTCTCTGTTCTTATTATACAACCCCGGGCCGGGATTATCCTCGGACCCAATATTAATATGTTGAGCAACAGTACATTTGCATAGAGAACTCAAAATTCCACTTGGGAGAAAGTCCCATGCACTACTAAGAAGCATAGGAAAGATATGATCTTGCCAGCTAACTAACATATAGAGAGAAACTGATTATCTCTAGTCCCATCAAAATCGAAAACCCTGACTACAATTTATTGCAGCCAAATCCAAGAAAAGCTGTAACCCTCATCAGGGCAAGCAGAAGAGGTGAAGCCTCCGTGGAAGGGTTAAATACCTGTATAGGGAGACCATTGAATTATCCAGGTCTTTGCTTGGGACAAGCAAGCATTAAAATGCATCTGGAGGGTCGATAACCCGCATACCTGCCATGAGAAAACAATTAGGTCAGTAATCCTCCTAAAAGAAGAATGCGAGCATCGAAAACAAAACGGAACTAGTAACGCTTGTTCCTAAGGAGGAAATTACCTGGCGCTGGGTAGTGAACCCTGTAGCATTCTCCTGCGGGGTTTAGAGAAAACAAAAAAAGAAAATTGGTTAAACACTGCTCGGAAAACCAAGGAAAAGAGAGAGGGTTTTAGTAGGATTAGAGCTAGAAAAGACCCAAATCGATGAAGGAAGGGTAAAAACGCTTACCACAGTCCAGAGGAAGTGGGTAGGCGAACGAAGAACCTATTAAACCGGTGGGAGCTACCATAGTAAGTCCTTGAAGATACCCTGTAAAAGAAATTCTTTAGGCCGAGCGATAACCAAGATTTTGTAGGCAGATGATAAGAATAAAAAGAAATTATAAACGTAAACAAAGCAACCAAGAAAATCTCGGTGCTAGAATGACATAACACCTAGTAGGTTTGGCTTGTTATACTCCTCAGGGCGGAGATTACTATGCCTAATGCGGAGAGCACCGAGCTGTGAGCAAGGAGCCCTAACGCCGCCGAGCTCTGCGACTGTAAGCAGAGAGAATGACGAGACGAGTGCGGATCCAAGGAATTAGCTCAACAACCTGGCGGGAACCCATAGACTGCTGAGAGTGATTGGCACTGACATCCGGACGAGTAGAATAAATTAATCTGCCAGGTGGTACAATACAAATCCCGAGCGAACTAAAATCCAGGTCTAATTTATTGGTGCACGCCAAGCCCGTTGCGTTACCAGGTTTAGTCTCATGCGCGAACCTTAATGAAAAATCCACCTTGACGCTTCAACTTATGCATGTTAACCCAGACCTTAATGTTTGTGAAATCGCATTGGAGTGGTGGTACGTGGCACATCTGGTGTGCGTACAAATACATGGGTCGAAACTACATTAACGTAGACATAACCTTAATAGCTGTGGATTAGACCTAAACAAAGATTGTAATGTTATTCGCTATGTAAGCCTTGTGCCACTAGCAAAGTAAATGCTCCCGACATTAAATACTGAATGTGATGTTAATCTCATAAGTTGTGAAGGAGGATAAATGCATATATGTTTGTATACCGTTCGACATGGTAAAGAAATTTCTTTTTTATGGAAATGTATTTGTTACATCGATTCCGCGAATCATCCTCCCGCAGTGGGAGGGTGATTCTCAGAATCGGTGTTCCATCGCGAGAGGGCGATTCCTGGAATCGGCCTACTACCGCGGGAGGGCGATTCCCGGAATCGGCCTTCGGGCGATTCCTAGAATCGGCCTCCCCGCCGCCGGAGGGCGATTCCCAGAATTGGCCTCCCGCGGCGGGAGGGCGATTCCCGAAATCGACCTTTTGCCGCGAGAGGGCGATTCCCATAATCAGCCTCCTGCCACGGGAGGGTGATTCCCGGAATAGGCCTCAGGGAGATTCCCGAAATCGGCCTCAGGGTGATTCCCAGAATCGGCCTCCCCGCTGCAGGAGGGCGATTCTTGAAATCGGCCTCCCGCCGCGGGAGGGTGATTCCTGGAATCTGCCTGAGCCTGATTCCAGGAATCGCCCTCCCATGGTAGGCAGGGCGATTCCCAGAATAGACCTCAGGGCGATTCCTGGAATCGGCCTCCCGCCGCGAGAGGGCGATTCCCTGAATCAGCCTCTTGCCACGGGAGGTCGATTCTCGGAATCTCCCTCTCGCCCAGCGGCCGGCCTCCACCGCCACCTGGGCGAGAGGCCGATTGGTGGCGCCACCACGATCAAAAATATTTATTTTTTATTTTAATATTTATTTTTAATTTGATTTTTTTTTTTTTAATTTCAAAAAAATTAAAATTATTTTTTTGTAATTCAATTTTTTTATTTTAAATTTAATTTGTTTTATTTTTTTTTGTTTTTTTAATTTTTTTTTTAAATTTGGTTTTTAAATTTAATATTTTAGATTAATTATTTTTTAAAATTTAAAATTTATTTATTAAATTTATTAAATTTTAATTTAATTTAATTTTTTTTTAATCTTTTAGTTTATTTAGTTTTTCATTTTTAAAATTTATAAACTCTTTCATTTAAAAAAAAACAGTAAATTTATGGATATTTGTTTTTTAATTATTTGCACATGGTTTTTTTCATTTTTTTTGTTTTTCAATGATTGTTTTTTTTTATTTTAATTCTTTTATTTTTTTTTATTTTATTTTTTCAATTTTAAATTTAGTTTTTTTTTTTTAATTTGTTTTTTTTGTTAATTTTAAAATTTGTATTTTTTTTCTTCTTCTTATTATTTTTTTAATTTAAATTTTTAAATTTAATTTTTTCTTTTTTGTATTTTTTTTTTTTTTATCTAAATTTTAATTTTGTAATTTAAATTATTTTTAAATTTTCTATTTGTTTTTTTATTTTTTAATTATATGGTTTTTCTTAATAACGTAGAAAAAAATGTTTTTGATGTTTTTTTTTTTTTTTGGTTAATTTTAGTTTTTTTTCTTTAAATTATGTCTTTTTTTTTCAAATTTTGTCATTTCGTTTGATATAATTTTTGAATATTTTTGTTTTATTTATTTATTTTTGTTTAAATTTTTTATTTTTACGAGTTAATTTTGGTTTTTTTAAGATTTTTGTTGGTTTTTTTTTATTGTTTATATATATATATATAATCTAAGTTTTGTGTTTTATTACCAACATGAAATCACCACTGTAAAAAAAAAAAGTTTGATGTTGCATCAGTATGTTTCAAAATTAGCATGAAAATCACCGCTGTAAAAAAAAAATGTTGATGCTGCATCAATACGTTTCAAAATTAGCATGAAAATCACTAACATTTTAAAACAAATATTCATACTTCATAAATAAAAATATTTGAGTGTCAAAAATATGCTAAAAAAAAAAAAGGGTGATTCTGCATCACCACTTTTCAAAATCGGGTGTTTTTTATGCTACCAAAAAAAAGTAGGTAACAGTGCGGTTACCTATTTCATCGGTAACAGTGTTACATGTATTTTATTTTCATATTTCATTTGTAATTCATTTACATATTCGTGATCATCATGATGTGTATATTGTTAGGTCATGTTAGATATGTTCATTTAATGTGCAACTTGCAGATAGATGTGTATGTGATAGCAGTTATTTGACATGAGATGTATATTTGATGTTTGTGTTGTGATGATGTTATACAATGCTTGTGTTTTGTTAGATGATCATCATCAGGATGATTAGATGATGTTAGTGAATTTGAATGTGTTTTTTAGTCGAATATGATGTTCGTACGATGGTTATCATGATCGTGATGTTTATTTTTAATATTAAATCATGATATTTATTAAATATGATGTCGTGATTGTAATTGAAATTTTAATTTTAATTGTATGTAAAATTTCAATTGTAATTTTATGTAAAATATTTGTAAAATTTTAATTGCAGTTGTAATATTTAATTTATTGTGAAATGATTGTAATTGTATATATGTAAAATTGTAAAATTGTAATTTTATGTAAAATTCTAAAATTGTAATTGCAATTGTAATTTTAAATATTAATTGTAACTGTATATGAAATTGTAAAATTGTAATTGTAATTGTAATTCAAATTTTAATTGTAATTGTATATATGTAAAATTGTAAAATTGTAATTTTATGTAAAATATTTATAAAATTTTAATTGTATTAATGTGAAATGATTGTAATTGTAATTGTAATTGTATATAAAATTCTAAAATTGTAATTGTAAATATTGTAATTGTATGTGAAATTGTAAAATTGTAATTGTAATTGTAATTCTAATTCTAATTTTAGTTGTAATTGTATGTAAAATATTTGTAAAATGTTAATTTAATTAATGTGAAAATTTTAATTGTATTAATGTAAAATTATTTTATGAAAATTTTTAATTTGTAAAATTGTAAAATTGTAAATAATTGTTAAACCATAAATCTAGAATAATATGAATTTTTGTAACATAATAGAGTTTAGAAAATAGTGCAAATAAATTCATGTACTTTAGAATTATCATTATTTTATTATGATCTTACATACAAAAAAAAAAAAAACTTTATATAATACGCCATTGTTTTCGAGATCAACGTAATTACAAATTATCAAGTGAAATGATTTTAACATTAACACAATGGAAATTTACAATTAATTCAAAATACATATTATAATGTTTCGAAAAAAAGAGTCTTAGTTATAAGGTAACTAAGACCTCTTCTTTAAAAAAACACATCTTAAAAAGTATAAATGATGAAATAACACATGTACCATATCACTCTCAGTTCTCATGATCACCCTCATTATCTTCCCGCTCACTTGGCATGATAAAAATATTGCTATCATAAATATGTTTTGATCTAGGGTCATGTCTCAATACGAACCACCAATCCCTATCCAACACATATGGGTAAAAAAAAACTTGGTTCCAGTTTTCGGGGAAAACATAAGGCTCCTTAGCTTCATCCCACATCTTTCTAGAGTTGATACATATCAGCCTACTAACGTGAACTTCCTTTAAAATATTCTGATAAAAGTTGTCCCACCACTTGCACCTAAAAATAACACATTGGAAAGAAGAGAAATCCACTTCAATGATGTCTTGTATATTTCCGACATAACCTAATGTCCCTTGTACTAGGTTTTTATCACGGTGGCTAGATCGACTAGATTGATGGAACTTGACTTCCACTCCACAATCTTGTGTCATGTGTCCATCATCGACATTTTCTCTGAAAATGGTGTCCATATGCCCACATAGATGGGAACCTATGAACCTATAAAAAGTTAAAAAATAATAGTGTCATGTGTCTTATAATAACCCAATAGTTAAAATATGAAATATAGATGTAATTAAATTTGAAATGTGCATTATTAAGTTTCAAATGTACATAATTAAATAGATTATTACAGAGTGGGTACACCCAATCCATAAATTTAGCGCATCATCTTCAGCATGGGGGTAATGACCGTTTGCACTGTATTTCTCTCTGACTTGGTCATAAATCGAATTGTTGGGGCATATTTTTGGAATATTTTCTTTTAAATGATCAGAATAAGGCACACTTATACCATTCAACCATTTGAATTTTTTCCTATCGCTATCCCATTTCATCCTCTTTTGTTCGTACAATGTGACCTAGGGTTGTGTCGATTCAGAATTGTAAAGAATGAATTTATTGAGTGCTTCAATATCTGCATTCACCGATGAAATAAAATTAACATATAGTACATATGAGATCAAAATATACATTATATCAAAGTTCAACATGAATATTTTATTCGTGTAAACTTGAAAATCGCTTACTCTTTATCAAGCTCCTTTTTCCATTCGTTTGGAGCAGCTCCCCTTCTCTTTTTCCTTCATTCCTTTCACCATCCGAAATCACAACACCTGATTTGTTGTCGATCTACTTGATGTGCTCACTGAAATAATAGAAATAATCATACAATATGTACCTCTTTTCCATAGACCCCTCAGGTTTTTCCCTTTGCTGAAAAAAACCTTTCAATTTCTTCATGTACCTCTCTAAGAAGGACATCCAATGACAAGAAACCACTCTAACTAGTTCAACCTCATCTACTAGGTGAATTAGAAGATGAACCTGCAAGTCCATGAAACTCGTAGGTAGTTCCTTCTCAAACATACAAACAATCTCAACTATCTCTTGATGCCACCATGGAATGATAGCCACATGAATCTCCTTTGACGTGATCCAACATAAAAATGCAAATAATTTAGATATGGTGCATCCTAGGTCTTGAAGGAATTCAAGTTTCACACACCCATGCATGAAAAAAGGATAATGACACTGGAAAGTTATAAACACATGCAATAATATATAACATTAGTTATGTTTTATGATCTCTGCACATGATAAAATTTATTAATATAAAAAATAACAAAATCATGCTTTTGACAGTATACATACTCTTAAAATATTCAAGTGGTCATGCGATTTCAACCCTGAAAAATGGTCATCCACGGTGGAGCAACATTGTAGTGAAGACCTATATGAAGATATCACCCTCAGACCCATTATAAATTCCTTTTCCAAATAAAGATAATATTTTTTTAAAATCCAAGAGACATCACCTTATTTGAAATACCATGAATTAGAGGGACCAACATGTGCCTCTGATCATGTACTTTCTAATCATCTTGGCCAATGTTTCTTTTTAGTTTTTGAAGTAATAAGATCTTTACTAACAGCCAATGTGTCACTTTTTTTTTATGATATGTGCCTCCATAAAGAAGATGAAACATTTCTAAATATATACATGGGATCTAATAAGTGGGTAATATTAATATGCTCCCAATATGGGAGGTTATTAACGACAGATTTCCTTTTCATCCCAATGGGAAATTTCTCAACACAGGTGTCTAAGAATTAAGTATCATCAAACATAGGCTCCACACTTGAATCAAACATTTATATGAACTCCTTATCCTTCTCTCTCTCATATGCTATAAGCCATTCAATTGGTGTCATTATTGTAGGCCTTTGGGTTCTATCTCGTTTACCATTGAAAGCGGATGTTGCTTTTCTATAAGGGTGTTCTTTTGGGAGGAATACCCTGGAGCAGTCATACACTCGCTTTCATAGGTCATTGGACCATCTAAATTTTAGAGAAGGTCCACAATAGTTACATCAAAAATACCCTTTTGTTACAAGATCTATGAGATTATTGTATACAATTTATATGCATGGCACGTTAAATAATATCATGAATATCATAACAATTAAAACAAATTAAATAAGTAATATGCGAAATAATATTGTTACGTATATAAACAATTCAATAAAAATGTAATTTACCAGAGAAAAATAATAATCCTAGATAATCATGTGTCGTGTAAGAACATGTGCCATACAATGTAAAAATCCTCTCTTTTACGATGGGTCTTGATACATCATATACAATTATGCCATCCCATAATTCCTTCAATTCATCTACCAGTGGTTGTATGTAGACATCCATATTCTTCACTTGTATTATACCAGGGACTATGAGAGCCAACATTATATGTTCATTCTTCACGTACAACCATGGGGGTATATTGTTATTGATCACTACTACATGCCAAACATAATAGTTGGTTTTCTCGAGGGAATATGGTTTGACACCATCCATTTCTATGCTGAGTCGTAGACTTTGTACTTCATCCTTGAATTCTTCAGGCCATGAATCCTCTATATACTTCATGGCTATTGAATCTTTTTATATTCGAATAACTCCCGACTCATTTCTATGTAAATAGGCATGTGCCTCAATATCTTAAAAGGATTACCACATCATTTACCCTTATTTTTTTATTTATCATACCTCTCATGCCCACATTTCAGACATATCTTTCTGTCTGTATATTCTCCTCTATATAGAATACAATCATTTGGATATGCATGATATGATATATACTCAACACCCAATATTTTCAACAATTTCTTTGCCTCTTTGCAACGACCAGGCAAAACATTATCACTCGAAAGAACCTTATCTTTGAATAACTTGTAGTTGGTGGCCATGGAAAATATTAAATGTACATTAATTCTGATATAATTATTAACGTTCATAAAATTGACCATTTGTAATGCTCCTTGTTTGACTATATCTCTCAAAATATAAGGGATGAATTTATGGTTATAGCTTACCTCAAAATTTCCGAGAAACATGCATTCAACAAGCCAAAATTTGCTTTCAAGTTGTACAGTAAAATCATTTTCCCCAACTAGGTATACTTTGACTGAATTCCATTTCCAAAGATAGGGTTGGTGGAAGAAAATTTAATGCTTTCGAAAAAGGTGTTAGCGATATGAGCATCGCCCCCTAGCTGATCATCGTTCTAGAATGCATGTAACAACATTGTCTCCATGGAAGTCATATCCCTTAAGTAATAATCCACATCAAACTCTATTTGATTGCCTCCATTGTAAGCTTGTGAAGAAGTATTATTTTTGTAGTAATTCCTAATTGGTGAATCTGGACATAGTGGGAATTGAGTAGGTGGTTGATTCAACCATTCTTGGTATTGTTCCTCTCTGATTTTTTTCCTTAATTCATCCTTCTCCCTATTTGACATTGTCGTGGGGTGCAATAGAAGATGGTAGGTAGGTAGGTCAATCATCATTAGTAGAATCCTAATAATTTAAAAAATATATATTTGAACATGATTAGTACAAAATATATGATATCAATTAGTAAGCACATTAACAATGCATGATTAATTAGTTTGACATTGAAAAAATTACATTAATATACCAAACAATTATTATTACCATCATTGTCCCAGGATTCTGGCTAGAAGATGAAATATTGTTACAATTTGTAGGGTGGAGCAGCTGTCCATTTTCATCTACCAAATGCGCCTTGTGGTATGCTACTCTTGATAAGAGCTTCCGATGTTTTGGAGTTGTTTGAATATTTTATGCATCTGAACTCGATTTCAGATTATCTGCATGAACCTAAAAATTTTTATAAATTAATCATAAATTTTATTAAGCTGATTGACATCGATAAAAACATAAATTCAATTAGATAATGTAAATATAAATAAAATCTGAATTAAAAATTATGTCTCGAGATGGATAGGGAGAACTCTAAGATGGACTTTGAGAAATACTATAGAACAAGTTGGATTTTGAAGGATCTTCCATTTGATATAACTACGATATTTTCTCCTTGCATTTGAGCAAAATCAACAATATTTTTTTGTGTACACACCTAAAAATAATTTCGATGCCTTAAAAATGGACTTATTGTTATCAGTGCTAATGTACAGATAACCGAACTAGTGCATTTTTAGTTATTGCACATCGATGCAGTATTATTAATTGACGCACCGAAGTCGAATATCCACAAATAAAAAAAGCGCAACTATATTTTTTTTAAGTGAAAAAAAAAGAGGTAACTTGAAAAATGGGTGGAAAAATATTTTCGAAAGTCTAATTTCGTAAAAAAATTCTTTAAATAGTAAAAAATTTTCATTATTTCATTATTTTTGCAAAATAATTCAAGGAGAGATCTACATGAGATATACCTGGAGGAGAAAGCAGGCATTAGAGCATTGTGGAGCAATGAAATACTTTCGAAGAGAACTATTCAAACAATCATAATTCCAAACTCTTTGGTGATTCAAACCCCTATAACATAGAATTTCAAACGGGGTGATTAATTTTTATTGTTTTTTTTACATTTACTGGAGGATTTCTTATGTAGTAAATAAAAAATTAAATCTATTATTTATTTTCAAAAATAAATAAATAAATAAAATAAAATAAACAAAAGAACAAAAAACAAAAAACAAAAAAAAATATATTTTACGCTAAACCCTTGATTCTTTTCGTTTTTTCCCTTGCTTCTTCTTGTTTCTCTAATTTTAGAATTAGGGTTTTTCATTTTATATTTATAGGGTTTGTATTGATATATATATATATATATATATATATATATATATATATATATATATATATATAACCCACAGGACAACTTGCATAGTTGGATCTCAATCCATGTCAGCTCTTGCGCGAATTTTTAAAAAACTAAATTTTTTTAATTGGTGCGACCTGTATAAACTAGTGCACCAGTGCATTGTCTTATCACAATGCACCATGCACATACTATTTGATAAAAAAAAATTAAAACATATTTTTCTAATCTGTGTGCCATATGTAAAATAGGGCACCAATGCGCTATTTCATTAGAGCACACCGTACATGTATTGTTTGGAAAAAACATTTTTTTATTTTATGTGTTAATCGATGCACTGTTTAACATATAACGCACTAGGTATCATTGTTGATAGAGAGCATTGTACGTTGGTCCCCTGTTTTTGTAGTGCATTTGTAAGAATAAGCGGCACCGCCCCCTCCACGACACCATATGCTACAAAAACTAACACTAAAAGATTTTTATTAATTTTTCTGTGTTAATCGGTGAGCTGGTTAACATATAATGCACCGACGCTCCTTGTTGATATAGAGCATTGTATGGTGCTTTATACTATTTTGGCGGTCTGTTTATAAGAACACAAAGCACTGACATCAGTACGTATATCACTAAAGGCGCACTAGTTTCTTGATATTTTTTTTTACCTGAAAATTTTATGATTTATTTATAAAATATATTAATGAATGATATGGTATAGCTTTCATATTGATAAAAAAATGGCTGACAAGAGATAAAGTAAAAAAAATACTTATAGGACATCAACAAAAACAAAAAAGGCAAGTTCCTTGTAAACTATTTACAAGAAATATTTTTTTTGAGCTATATGTAAGTTTACCTAATATGTATTGTTTTATGTGTATCATGCAGAGCCACAAAATGACAAAGATCGATAATATTATTTTTGATCTAGGACCAGAAGAGCGTAAAATCTTGATGGCAAAATTACTAAAGGGTGAATCAAGTCAATGAAAAAATACTATCAATCCAATATGAGTTTCTTTCTTTAATTTTCATTAATAATACACTTATAATTATTAGATAATATGTTTTAAGAAATCTATTAATTCACATATGTTTAATGCTCTACATGGACCAACAAATCAGAAAAGGAACGTTTTAGTAAGAAAAGAAAAGAAAATAGGAGTGGTGTTGGAGGTTAACGAAAGGGGGAAAATTTTTACAGAAATTTGAGGGATCTAGTGGAACAAATATATAGATTTTCTTTCCACTTAAAATACAAAAATCAATCCAATGATTCCAAGAACCAAATTTTATCTAGAATACATGAAGTTTTCCATAGAATTGGTCAATGAGACATGTGAGACCTTTAATAGAAAAAACGTAAAACAATAGAAAAGAAGGAATGAAAAGGTAATATTCCTTTAATTTTTTTTCTAGAATTATATGTATATATTACTAGAAAGAAATCATTTATAAATACCACTTTTGTTATATTTGTTTTTCATATATCAATATAAAAATTAAATATTTTATTTTCATGTTACATTTTTAGGAAGATTATGAAAATATCAGAAGATGAACGAACTGGTATCAGAAATATGCCAATAGGAATGTCCAAAAAGGTGTACAAGGAGATGGTCAAAGAAATGGACATAATTGCATCGCACAAGGAGCCATCTCAACAAAAATGTGCTTCAAATGTAATATGTAATCATTGAATTTTTCGATTAGGTACAATAAATAAATAATTTAGCATTAAATATTAATTTTCAAGTATTTTCTTGCAGAAAAGAAAAGAAAATGGAACCCATTCAGCACATAAAACAAGACGACAAGGAATATAAGGGTTGATATCTAAGTTTGTGAGTAATTGTTACTTCGTTATAACGACTTAACTATATTTATTTTTTGTATATTTTAATTTTTTTACGACAATCATCATTGAATGTATTCAAACACATGCTAACATACAAAGAATAACTTTCAGACGAATTGATTGACATTGGGTTAAATATGGCCTGTTCGTATATGGCATATCAGAACTTAATCATGGAATTTGTAAGCATCTATCGATACTGTTTTACTTAGCTCCGTCTATAATTAATACAACAAAAAAATCTTTTATATTAAATATATTATTTGTTATGAGGTATAAAAATTGCAGGGAACAAAGTACGGAACTGTGCCAAGAGATGAAATCTTTAAAGATGGTATGAAATTTGGTTTTGAAAGAATGTGTATAATTCATGAGTCAATTGTTTCTATGGTAAGTCATTTATTTTTTATTTACATTGATGTATATTATTTAATATTGCAATTTTCATTATTCTCACCAATGTATATACACTCATTATATTTTATTTTTATGTTTGTATATGGAAGGTGAAGAAGAAGAAAACAATCATCGTGAACAAAACATTCCTAAAAATAACCCGTCATGGAAGTAGCTTGAGCAGTGACAACATTTCAAGCGAATAAAGATGATCATTATGTTTGGATATCAAAGCAAGGCGTTGTATTTTTTGAAATATTTGTCTATGAAATCAGACATTTTGTTTAATGGAATGGACATAGTGTCCCAATTGAAAGACAAAGGAAAACCAATAACTGTTCCATTTTGTATGACAAAGAGTGTCTTATTCATATATATATAATAAAATATGTTTTAGTTTATTCTATTGCGTTATCCATTGTCATTGTGAAATGTAACACCACTAATTAAATAGATGGATGATTAAATATTATAATGAAGAGATGTGAAATATGATGATATGATCTAACAAATTATTCCAAACATCACACTCAAATGCAGTAATAAAAAATTAATTGATATGAATACCGTTATAAGATATGTGTCATCTTTTGATGAATGATGAATTTTAAAAAATCACAATAATTATGATATGGTATAACAAATTAATTAAAACATCGCATTCAAATGTACTAATAAAAATGTAATTTATATGAATACTATTATAAGATATGTGTCAAGTTCTGATAAATAATGAATTTAAAAAAATCACAATCATTGCACTGTCACAGTTCTATGTTTCTAAAAAATACAAAATGAACATCGGTGCATGTTAGTTATTGTACACCAGTTTGTTTGTATGATAATGCGCACTAGTGCATTTCTACGACCTATGGGCACCATAGAAATACCAATATGAATTATAAATCAGTGCGTTTTGTGAGACTGCTCACCGGTTTGTTTCTACGACCTATGGGCACCACACAAATACCAATACAAATTAGAACTATCGGTGTGTTTGTGTGATACTGCACACCGATGTGTTTCTATAATACTATGAACTGGTGTGTTGATACGACCTATGGGCACCGCACAAATCCCAATACCAATTAGAATGACCCGGTATGTTGTATCACCTACAGTGTGCCTAGTGCGGTTTTATACCTTTATGGCCCAGTGCATGCACCTTCGACCTCCCCGTGGCGTCCATCTGGATGACCCACACTGGGAAGTTGCTAAATGTCTCGGGGCATCCTTTATTTGTTTTCCATCCCTGTGCTTGGTAGGTTTGAAGGTCCGATGCATTCACTCTAAAACGAATCGGTGCATTGACACCTAATTAGCCCACCGATGAGAAAAAAATCTATATTAACCTATGGCCGCCCAATTTTTTTAGGTGTGTGAAATTCTGTTAGAAGCTCCGCCAAAACCTCTGTTACCAAAAACAGATGTTGTAGAATTTATTTTTTTTTGACAATTTTTTCCAATTTTATAACACTAAAAACCTTTTTTATTACCTCCATTAGAGGGTCTTTTCCTTGAAGTGTACAAGAACTTATTTATTTCTTTGGACAAGTAAAATGTCTCCATGTGACATCGTATTTTCACAGTCATTTCTATGCGCTAGTATACATAGAGAAGAAATTTATGACAAGAAGCTTCTTTATGGAGACCCTATGGGGACATGGTGCAATAAGGGAATAACCCAACTAGGGAAACTTAAATAAATGGCCTATTTAATTACTGAACAAATCCTGTTTGATGGATTGATCTTCAACATTAAAATTACGTTTTGAAAAAGGAAAAGGGGATTGTGTACATGAAAATACTCATATATATATATATATATATATATAGACACAAACACACACGCACACAAAATTCAACTGAAGATACCTAAATCATAGTTACTAAAGAGATAAAGCAACCAGTAACTTCTGATTAAAAGGAAGAAAAAATAATGTTGTTGTAGGTGTATTCCGAAGTGATAAAAATGAGGATGATGAGAAATCTAAAGTAGTTCAGGAGATACAGGAAAGTCAAATCAGTTAGACGTGTTGAGAGGAAAAGTGACGTGTGTACATGAGGAGACTCATATATATATATATATAGAGGAAGTGGCTTATTGATTAATATGTTTATTTGTGATTGACACTTTATTGTAGAAGTATGAAAACAATATTATTCCTAGTTAAGTCTATTTTATAGGGATTCAAGATAACAAACATTGTTTTAAATAATCCCTCATATTTAATTGAGGCATTTGAAAGACTTAATCCCTCATATCTAATTTGGAAGTTGAACCTTTCACAGGATTTTGTTTTGAAGGGATATGATTTGAACACTTTTCATTAATGAGGAATGGAAATTTGTTTAATATTATTTCAGAGAAAAAAACCAAAAACAAAATGGAAAAACTAATTTAATTTAAAGGAGAAATAAAAATTTGTGTACAATGATGATTGAATTACACAAGGTAGCACAAATTCAGTGTAGCAAAGAAAGACTAGACAATGAGGAAAACTACGAATAATGTACAATCTTCCTCCACTCCTAAAGGATGTAATTTCACCTCCTCTACATGTAATAACTAGGAAACTAAAATTTTTAGAGGAAAGAGTAATGATAGAGGTTCTATAAAATATGATGGTAAATAACCACCTCCTCATATCAATTTGTAAATTTCTTCTATTGTTTGAACATGAAAATGTAAGGGAATCTCTAGAAAGAAAGGATCCCAAGAATGAGAAGGCCCATAGATATGGTGGTAGATAGTGATACAATACTTGACCAAGTGGAAATTAGAATAAGATAATGTCAAAAAATGGTAGAGGAGATGGATACCGAAGAGGAAATAATATTTGAATAAAATTCATCGACTATGCATGATTCTCATGATAGAAAGGTTGAAAGAAAATTACATGTTGAAAAGGTTCATGATAAATTAGTAGACGTCTCATGACTAGGACCCTCTAAAATTTTAAATTTACATATGACTATATGGGATGGTATTTTCCATTCTATCATGGAACACGAGATGGATAATATATGCTTAAAGAGGAAAATTAGTAAGTTTACGTAACCCCTAAGCCAGAGACCTCTATTCACACACCCCCTTAGCTATTGTCGCTCCACATTAGCTATCATTAACTACATCCAATCCAATTAATGTGATAACTACAACAAGAAAGATAATTAGTGGAATACGCAATTATTTCATGAAAAATATAACAAGTGACTAAGTATTATTTTTTGATATGTGCAATATTTTATTGTATTTAAGAAATGTTTTTTTTAGAATATTTTATTTTATTGTATATTTGTAAAATTACATTAACCATGACTGGAATTTTACGAAACTATTTTGCATAAAATTATTACAAAAAAATATATTATAAGTGATTTTCAAAAGAATTAGTAGGGACTTCCATTAAGGAAGAGAATAAAGAAGATATGGGTGGATGGTCCGCAAGAATCTAGATATTAAGAGATACCATAGATGATTTTGAAAATATTAATGATCACAAAAGTAATGATTTCTTTAAAGAAATCAACGTTTTTCAAGACCTTAGAGGACCAAAATTAATTAGAGATTATATGTAGATTGTAAAGAACCAATTAGAGGAATGTTTGGGCATCATTAAAACATCCTAGGTAAATTATTTTGACAATATTACTAGTTTCACATTAGAGGAAATCAAGAAATAGTTAATTATATTTGTTAATGATAATAATAACCACATAGAAACCATTAATCAATAGTGCTCATATTTTAAGGAAATAAAAGATGAATATTATCATTAAGAGTGAAGTGGGACATAATTTTCCCTCCCATAAAGGTGAATATCAACGATTGGATTAAAATATCATTAAATAAAATTGTTAGTCTTGAATAACTTCCTATAGAATTTATATTCACAATAATTCAAAGTCAACATATGATCGAACATCTAGATGTTGCAAAATTGAGAGTACCCATTGTTATGAATCTTGCACCTTTAAAATCATATTAAACCAATAATTAAAATCCAATTTGTTTGGGAAACATTCTTTCATAATGAATACAATGTATAAGATAAGAATTTATAATCATAAGGCCAAGCATTCTTAGGATATATATAGGATGAAACTGATACAATTATAATGGTAGACTGAAATTTTCTAGTTGACATAACAATATAAAAATAGAAATAAACTAACTCAATATATAGGGCTTAATAATGGGGTTTATGGTTAAAATATGACTTATGTAGATATTAACCTACCCCTCCATTTTAAATAAGTTTTTTTCTCAACACTTGACTCATTGTAAGCATTTTTGCATGAACAACTCATCTTTCCATGATACCCCTTCCACTAGTAGGTTCTTTTATTTGATTAGGCGTTCAATAATTTTTCGATTTCTTAGCTTCTTGATTCTTGTTTCTTGTTCAAATACGATTTTCACCTCTTCATAAATCTATGGTAAAATAATTTGGATTTAGATCTTGTCATTTATTAACTCATTTAAGGAAGAAACATGGAAAAGTTGATGTATATGTGAAGATGGAGGCAACTCCAAATTTTAAACCATACTTCTAATTCTCTAGAACACCTTATAAGGGTCATAATACCTTTGTGTTAATTTAATGTCCCTTTTTAGGTTTGAGGGACATATTTTTATGCGGTTGTAGTGTGACAAATATGAAATCCCACACTTTGAATTCCATTACACTGTGATGTTGATCTACTTGTTCTTACATCTGATTTTGTGGCATAGGCAAGTTGTCCTTGAATAGTGTGAGGACCTCCTCTTGGTAGCTTATGTGGTCCTCCATTGAATATTTACAACCCCTTTTAAGGGTGATGTGATGGATGAAATATCATATCCATAAAGTTTCATAAATGTTGACATATTTTTCTAAAGTATGGAAGCATGTTTTGTACCACCATTTTTCCAAGGGAACCCACTTAATGATTGTGCCTGCTAATTATATGCAAACCTATATATATATATATATATATATATATATATATATATATATATATATATATATATACTTCTAAACATTTTTTCATAATATTAGTTTTCCTATAGGATTGAGGATAATAAGATGAGTTGTGAGAAAATTAAGTACCCAAACAAGAAATAATTAAGTCCAAAAATTACAAGTGAAAAATGGATCTCTATCTCCTAAAATAATATTTAGTATTCCATATATTTTTTGGACCATTTACATGAATTATTCTTGCCACTATACTTGCTTTAAAAGGATGAAAAATAAATAAAATTCGGCATATTTTTTCATTAAATCGAACACTAACATAATGATATTATCTCCTTCAAAATTGGGTAAACATGTACCTAAATCCATATAAACTTCTTCCGAACTCTAGATTGATATGGCTAATGGTTGTAGGAGACTTTGAGTCTTGATTATCACTATCCAATTCTGTTGGCATAACATACATTCAACCATAAAAATTTTCATATCTTCTTTAGTACCTTCCAAAATAAATCTTTCTTGGTCCTATGGTATGTTTTTAAGAACCCTAAATGTCCTCGTACATAAGAATTATGTAATTGAAAAAGGACCTTTTGTACGAGTTGAGAATTTGTATAAGTAATCTTGACACCACACCAAAACATTCTTCCACATAAGTTTTTCAAGTGTAACGTTGTTATCCTATATTTCCATAATAGTGCTTGATTTGTTTGAACTTAAATTATAAATTATAATATTTTTTTTTCTAGCAAATAGTTATTTCAAAGATGTGCTTGATTTGTTCGAACTTAAATTATAATTTATAATATTTTTTTATTCTAGCAAAGAGTTATTTCAAAGATGCACGACATTTGTGATTTCACATAATTTTATTATCCATGACATCTCATTAATGTTCTCCTATAACACTTATGATTTTGGGTGAATGAATTCATTTAAATCTCTCCGAAACAAAAAAAAAAACTCTTTTATTTTATATCTATACATATTTCGAATATTTTTTCCTCATGATGTGTGAATAAATAAATATGATGAAATAAATCAAGTTTGATATGATTATTGAATTATATTTTAAATTTTGATATTCTTTACCTTGGTCTATTTAATTGGAAAGTTTAAATGTACCACCTGTATAAAAATAAATATAATTGAAACTTTAATAATACTCTACAAAATTAACTTTAATATTTAACCGGAATATCAATTCAAAATTTGATAATATCCACGTATCCTAAATTTCCTACGTATCAATTTAAGTGTATAGATTAATTCGTAAAAAGATAACACATAAACTAATATAGCTTCTTTATTTTAATTGGAAAGTTTAAATGTACCAATGGTATAAAAATAAATATAATTGAAACTTTAATCATTCTCTACAAAATTAACTTTAATATTTAACCAGAAAATCAACCCAAAATTTTATAATATCCAAATAGCGTAAATTTCCTCCATATCAAATCAAGTGTGTAGGTTCATTCCTAAAAGGGTAACACATAAACTAATATAACTTCTCTAGGAATTTCAAACATTTTGAGAGTGACATTGATCCTTAAATTCACTCGTTTGTTTATAGATTTTAAATGCTAAATATTAGAAAAAGATACTACCTAAGAAGCTTCAATAGTTTAGCATATTTAATCTAAACAATAATGTATGATACCAAGGTTATTGTAAAGGAAAAATTACTATATTTAAACTTAATAAAAATTCCTCATAACCTTTAACATGGCTACAAGGAAATGTTCATGCAGTTGACTAAGGAACAGTTTTATGAATCATCTGCTAAAAAAATTATGAAAAATCTAAGACGTAGATCCAATTCTGACTTATGGCTCTTGAACTTTTCTACCTAATAATTTGAACACTAAATTTTGGAAAATAGAAATTATATATATATATATATATATATATATATAAATATATATATAAAGTGTGTTGATCCAAAGGAAGATCTATGAACAGACATAAAACGTCATATGAAATAAATCAATTTTAGCACAGGTCTTTTTTTTTAATAGAAAACTTGCAGATAGGCTAAATTCTGGATTGAAGACGGACTTTTCCCTTCTTTCCATTATTTTTAGATATAATTCATAGGCAAATGGGAGGAAGCCATGGTTTTTGCTATGTATTTATAATATACTATTTGTATTGATAGACCTCTTATGGATATGATAAGGACCTTTTAAATGTATGCATTTTTTCTCTTTTGTGCATGGCTGTATTTTTTACAGCCCTTTTTGAATTGAAAAATGGACATATTCAAAATATAATTCCAATTTTTCCTCATGAATCTCTCACTAGAATGTATAAAGGGTAATGTATATAGTTGAAAATATAATCTCTAGATCTGGGGAATGTATATGGTTGAAAACCTAATTTAAATAAAGTTGGATTGCAATTCAACTAATAATTATGATATTGAAAATACCATTTTAAGCATATAAATAATTATGGTTGAAAATGCCCTTTTTAATCACGTGAGTAACTCTACCTTTAGTTCGAGGCGGAAGAATAGATATACTTCTTGATTTTTTCCTTCAACTCGTTCCCTTAAAATTATGTATAGAGCATGAACTTAGATTTTATGAAAATTATTCATTACCATCGATTTATAATGCATGTGAATATGGCAGTGGTAGTTGTACATTACGATTTAAATATTTGAGAAATCGTTTTATAAAGTGGAAAACATGCTCAAGTTGTATATAGACATGTATGCATGATGTGTATCAAGTCACATTGAACAAAATTGAGGTATCTGTCTTTATTGATTTCTATATGTGCTCTTTTATATAATTATAAATATATCATTTTATTTTATATGAAAATTTAGTAAATAAATTGATAATTTTATTTTATAAATTTTTTATATTTAATTTTTTATTTTAAATTAAAATTACAAAATAATTAAATTAATTTATTGGTCTTATTATTTCACTTATTTTTTAAATTAACATTTAATTAATTAAATTATGTTTTTATTTCTTTTATTTTTATTTTTATTATTAATTTATTGAATAGTTTGTTTTTATTTTTGTTATTAATATATGAAATAAATTATACTTAAATTATTTTACTAAAATATATTCTAGATTTTAGTGCAAGTTATAGGGAAGATGTTGTAGTATTAGTAAAGTCTCAGTTCAATATGAGAGAGATATTGTAACGCACTTAAAATGAAGCATTACATCAAATAATAATACTAATAATAAAATATGATGTCCACTATATTGAAAAAAGAAAAAAAAGTGATAAATTGATTCAATTCAATTTGTTATAATGTAATTTTGAGATTATTAATAAAATTACGAATAAATTTTTCTTTAAAAAATTACAATATACACATCACATTAAAATGAATTAAAATAACAATGATTCATATTAATAACCAATATTTTTATATAATTAATAAATATATACAAAAATTAATAAATTTAATTAACAAAACATATAATTAAAAATAAAAATATTTCTAATTATAAAATTTGTAAAATATATAAAATATAAACCGTAGTATAAATTAAGATTCATTTCAACTTATTACATGAGAATAAATTTAAATAACATGCAAACATTTATAACTAATATTTTAAATTATATAACTAAAAAACATATAAAAAAATAATAATTTTAATTAATGGAACATATAATTAAAAATAAAAATGTTTTCCAATTTTTTATAAATAAAAGTATAAATTAAGATCCATTCCATTATATAAATAAAATAATGATTTATACTTGTAATCATTATATTTAAATTTAAATGATGATGATGATGGTCGTGGTTAACATCTAAAAAAGACCATCTCTATTTTTGTTGATTTAACAAGTCTGAAAAGAACATACAAAAATTCATATGATCAGTGTTAACCTATCCATTCATATAAGTTGAATGGTTGGTAAATGCCAGTAGACACCAATTTATCAAAATAATTTTATTTTTGTAAGCTTGGTAGTTCCTTTCATTTTTCACTTTTTCTCTTCTTTTTTTTTTCTTACTCCATTTTCATCAACATGTCCAGATACATGATGGGGGAAGGGAATTGAACCTGTGATGAGTGCTATAATAGCATGTTTAACCAAGACCCCATGGACCAATTTATCAAAATAATTACTTCATCATATATTTCAAATTGCTAAAATGAAAAGAATGATAAAAATTAACTTAAGTATATCATTATTTAACTTAATTATTATTATTATTAATGATAAAAATAATAAATATATGGATGAAATATATCACTTTTATAAAAAAAAAATTGAATAAGTTTTTTAACCATGGAGATTTTTCATATTCAATATGTAATTAAACTTTGTTACAATACCATGGACTAATATGAAGGCTTACCAATACTGGATTCCCAAAAAGCTATAACTCATTTTATATAACATTAGTTTTAATTAATGAATTTAATTAAAAAGGCAAAAGGAACAAAACTAATTTGGAAATAAATATTAGCTTTTGATATGTGTATACTACTAACAATATTTTAGAATATTCTATGGAAGTTAAATTTTTACCATGGACTCACATAATCATTGATAAGTAAATTAAATTTTGAAACTCTATTCCAAAATAGCCATTCTGCGTAATTAAATTAAAAAAATTATAAAACATGTCAAAAAATATGTGATGCATTATTAAGATAACACATAAAGATATTTATATATACACATGTAAATTCATATAAATAAAAGTAATATTATAAAAAATCAACATAGATTTATTATAAGTTTGGATCTACCAAAACATAAAGATGAATCAAATTTTTTGAGATACAAACTTTTTCTAGATTTATATATAAAAAATTTATTACATTTCGAAAATTTGATTCTTTTAAGTCTTTAGAATATCTACATTTAAATAAAGAAAAAATTATAATTTTAAATTATTAAATTCATAAAATATAAATTTAAATAATTAAATTTATAATTTTCCAATAATCTCTTTGTTTAAGATATATATATGAGAAGGGATATTTTTACATGAGTCAGGTTAAAGCTTGGGAGAAACATGTTCCAAGATGGAAGACAAATCTCCAAATGGGATTTGATGGAAATAGAAAGGAGGAATGGACAAATTACATTGTTTCGATAAGAAGCATGGGTTTGAGAAGGGGTGACGGCACTGACAGAATTACTTGGGAAGGAATATCACTGGAGGGAAAGATCAATACAAAGGAGGGATACAGATAATTCTCTAATAAAAAATTGGGTAACGAAGGAGAGTTGGTTTAAGCTCATGTGGAAAGTAAAAGTGCAAGTGAAGATGATCATATTTATTTAATTATTGTGGAAAGACAAAAACTTGGCATAGAGAAACTTACAAAGGAAAGGATGACATGGCCCAGGGATGTGTATTTTATGTGGGGAAGAGTCTAAAGACAATTTTCATCTCTTTTTTTTGCAAGGGAGACCCTCCAAACATTATGCTCACATTTTAAGCTACAGACTCCACAGCACAAGTCAACGGTGGATTGCATAAGATGGTGGTTCGGCAGAGGGAAAATTTTCAGGATTTTCCCTTTATATTTCACTGGTACATATGGTGTGGGAGAACCTGAAATTCATTGAAGGGAAACTGTGCACCCCATAAAAAACATGCTTACAAATCACCAGCACTATGGAAATGATGAAAATAAAGAAAAAACCACCAAGTGATTTATTGAAGAGGCTGCGTCCATTTGAGATTCACTGCCCTGTAGGCTTTTTTGTGAGAGCATCACAAAATCAATATTGTGGTTGTGGTGCCTGGTTCATAATTTCCCCATATTGCCATTATAAAATATATTGGAATGGTGGAAGGGGAACAAACACGAGCGCGGAACTGTTAGCCCTGTGGGGTTTGTTATGGTTATATCTTGAAAAAATATGAGTGTTTGGTGATTCAAAAGTCATCATAGATCACATAAACAAGGGAACCAACCTCAATCCTACTTACCTTGCACATTGCCTACAGGGAATTTATGTGCTAAAACGGTCTTTCACCACAATCTCATTTTGTCATGTATACAGAGAAAAGAGAAAAGAATAATGAAGCAGATTGTCTATCTTAAAAGAGATTGAATGATATTTTTGGCAAAATGCATTACGAGTTATACAACTCTGAAAGCAAGGTAAATTTCATATAAAGCACCATTTTGTAGGTATTATTTTGAAACTGGATGCACTTTTGATGGAATTTTGGGATCTTACTGTAAAACGAGAATAAGCCCAATTATCAAAGTCCTTGGGAAGATATGTAAAGATGTAAAATTTCTGTATTTTTCCGAGTTACACAACTCTTTTGATCCTGGTGAGAAGGGAAGGAAAATTTCATTAATGTACCATTTTTCATGTATCATTTTGAAACTAGATGGACTAGAGATTTTTCTGCGAAACACGCAGAAGCCCAAATATCAAATTCCCTGGGAGGATATGCAAAAGTTTATGTATTTGCCCGGATAAGTTTTCATAGAGGATAGCGCTTTTGAATTTTTGAAGGATAAGATATTGAAACCAAACGAGAAGTGTATTTTTCATGTTGAAATATATATATATATATATATATATATATATATATATATAACGTGCCAGGAAGCCGGCGTACAGTGAAACTGAAACGCTGTGCTGAGAGCAATGGGCGAATATTCTATTTATAGATATTTTGAGGTAATCATGGGCCGCTGTAGTCTTGGCACGATTCATTGCACAGTAAAGCCTCTCCAGTAATTAAAAGTTGGAAAAAAAAATTCAAGGTTTTCATGATACATAGAATATTTTTTTTTCAGGTGAAAAATATTTCTGGTTTATATAATATATCGGCCCACTAAATTTTATATTGTTTATTTACATTCTGTTGAAAATATCATATATTATACCTTAATTTCTTCAAAAAATTATGTATCAGATCTATATAACTTAAAGATATAATCTTAAATTTTATGTTCTACATATCATTCACTTTTAAAAAAACCAAAAAACAAAAAATTCGAAAAGTCACATTCATAGGCATCGCTCTTTTTCTGTTGTGAAATTGCTGAGTGGAATCATTTAAATACCCCGTCATGGATATTTTTTGAAAAATTCCCATGGTGAAGTATTTAAGTCATTTTTTTTGGGGGGCCAAAATAAATTCAATCTCATCAAAAATATTTGAAGCAATCAAAATCAATTGTAAATTTTTAAAAAATTTAACCTAATTTTCTCAAAATCGTATTAAAATTTATGCTACTTTCTAAACAAGATTGTTACCGGTTTAGACTACGCTTTATCGAACGGCTTGCCATGCCATGTTGAGTGACGTAAGAATTATGACCAACATGTCATAAAACAAAACTTGGCATTGGGATAAACTTCATTAGAATAGATAGCCTCCCGATAAAAGTGATTGAAAATCGAAACTCCCTGACTTAACTGGGAATTTGATTTTGAATTAATATTCGAAGCATTGAAACAGAGAGGAGCAGCATTAAGATTGTGCCTAGAGCAGTTTTCAAGACATGTATAATTCTTTAGGATTGGATCACATAACTCAAGATATATATAATTTTTCTTTAAAATTAGATCACATTATTCAATAAGTTGAAACTTCTTCACCTATCCATTAAACCACATTCTCTTTAGACCACATATTATAAATTATGATAAAGCTGTCATCAATAACATGACTAAATTGTTATTACATAGAAATCTTCCCCTATCGTCCTTCTCACATTATAAAGTGGTAAGGTTGTCATCAATGACATGGCTGAATTGTTGTTACATAGAAATCTTCCCCTTCTACTCATGCTCGAGCATCACTTACACTCACTTTCGATGGAACTCATACCTTTCTCACCGACCTTCAATGGAATCCATGCCTGTCCGCTCTTGGGTCGACATCAGTCATATGGGTAATTTATCGAAAATCTTCCCCTTCTACTCGTACAAGAGCATCTTTGGTACTGTGGATAGCGTAGATATAATATGCAATTTCTTAATTTTGATTTTATTTTATGATTTAAGTATTTCAATTTCACTATAATTATTTCGATAGGTGTGTTTAACATAGGTTTTAAAATTTTATTAAAAAGGTTGTGAACTGTGTGAATTTTTATTAAAAAGGTTGTGAACTGTGTGAATAGTATAGGTTTAATAATTTGAAAATATTTTTGGATTTTTAAACTTTTCAAGTAGTTTTTTTATTTTATTTTAAAATATGATTATGTGAATAGTATAGATTTAATAATTTAAAAAAAATTAATGAAATTTGAATTTTTTTTATGTATATATAATTTAATGGATGAAATCAAAGATTTTCTAGTAGTTTTTATATTTTAAAACTTATGAGTTGTGTTTGAGATCCTACCTCCAATGTTTAAGTGATGTTATAAATTTTCACCATTATAGAAACTAAATGACATATAATTATTTTGATGGCTATCCACTTTTATCAACCATTTAATTTATATGGTTGTGCTAGTTGTTTTCAATTTAGTATAAAATGAAGTGTTACGTGAAATAACAATAACAATAATAGTAGTAGTAGTAATAATAATAATAATAATAATAATGTGGTGTCATTTACAAATTAATAAAAATTAGAAATTGATTCATTAAAATTATTGTATTGGAATTTTTCTTTTATTAATAAAATCAAAATGTTCTTAATATACATATCACATTAAAGTGAATTTGAATAATTATTGATTCATGACATTTCAAAACATATAATTAATAGACATATAAAAAGTTAATAAATTTAATTAATACACATATAATTAAAAATAAGAATATTTCTAGATATGAATATGATATTGAAATTAATGCATTATAAATTGTTTTATTAATAACCAACATAGATCCATCTTAACTTCCAACCTACCAAGCACTAAGAAGAATAAAATCATCAACATCCAATGATACCCAATAAGATATATTTCCCAACATCAATTAGGAATAAGCACCCCTTAAGTGTGGTCTTATTTTTCCTTTATTGACTTTATTACATAAACTTTTAGCTTGACTCTGTTACAAATCCATGTGGAAATATTATATAATGTACAAATTATTGTTTCCATAAGTACTCAAATTGACATGTTCTAAGAATGTAATATTGATTTAGATAAATATTGTCTCCACACTAATTTTTGAGAAAATTGATTATCACCGTGGTTGGGTAGATGGGAGTGTTAGTTGATAGAAATCTAATAGAAATATGTCCTTAGGATGGGTAATGGTTCTATCTTTCCAGTTATATTAATATTCGATCCCAAAGTACAATAGGTTACTCGCCAATCTATGTGGTACCAATGTTCTTCCAAAATGTATGACTCGTTCGTAATCAATATGTTATTAAAAATAATAGTCTAATAAGTGTATCAAGGAGGATGAACACTTTAGTTTAGAGATATAAGTGAGTTGTTATAGTGAATAGTATTTGGTTGGTTAATCTGATAGTTAAAGATACATGATATTCTCATTTTTCTCATTAAAGAGAACAAGTGATGGTGGTAGAACTTATTTTGAATTGGAATGATAATATTAAAAAAGGGAGGATAAATGTGTTGTTATGGATGTGGTAGAAATTTTTGGGAGCTCAGTCCAAGGGATGTTGATGGTAATTCTTGTGGAAACAATGAAGATGATATGGTGATGGAAAAATCAGGTAATTTTTGTGAGTTGTGTTCATTAACATCATTGACCATATGGATGTGTGAATCAAGCCTTGTATCTATAACATTTTTATGATGGTATATGCAAATTTTGTGTATTTCACCTTGAAACTCCTAAGCTTGTAATTTTTCTAGAGTTTATAATCAAGAGAATTATTGTAATGGTACCTATGAGATACTATACAATCTTGTACCTAGTCTCTCCTTGATATTAGGTCTGTGAATTGTATGTACATATATATTTGTAGAACATGTAAAGGGAATACCACTACAGGACCTAGACATCCATGTATATCCCTTTGTCATGTGTCCTTGAGGATTGGAATAAATTGCTCAATATAATTCAAGAGCTTTGTTATGGAGTTGTTAAATACCTACTGTAGTAGGCCATGTGTTGGTTTTATACTTTGGAAGGGCTATTTGGACATTAAAATGAATGTTTTATGTACATTTATAGTGATTAAAAAAAAAAAAAATTTGTATGAACCATGTACCTAAAGAACATCATATTAGACTAATGGTTACAACAGATAACTAGACATGTATTTTAGTGAATGGTTGCTCTTTTATATGGAATTTGACACTTTTTTAATCTATAAATGAATGGAGTCTGAGATTTAAGTTATAGTACGAACCTGATATAGACATTGATTTACCTAATATTGGCTTTGTTGATCAAGAGATTATTTGAATTGCGGTGGAACATTTGTTGCAGAAAACTAGATGATGAAAAATAATTGACCTCACATAGATTGAAAAAAATCCTCACGATGGGGGATTTTTAGAATACATAACTTGTACTTGTCTTATACTTGATCATATTAAAGGTTTCCATACTTTTTTTTCTCTATCAATCAAAGCTATATATTGGATTTACATGAATAGTTGTATTTTTTAGTAGGTTGTTAGTTTTGGTTATATATGAGAGATGCCCTCGAACTAGTTTGAAATATTTTGGTGTGTGGTTTAGATATTATTTTAATAATTTTTCATTGTGCCTATATTGAGGCATAGCTTAATATATTCATCCATGTACAAACAAGTGTTAATAAATCACCTAACATATTTTTTTCTTATCAAAACAATGTCTACTCTTGCATTTCTATACATAAGTAAGAATTATTTGTATCTTTCATACCCATATCATCAAATATAAAAGTATTCAAATATAATGAGTACATTAAAATATATATATTCAAACCAAAATAATATAACTTGTCCTTTTTCCATGTGAACACAATTTCTTTTATAATATGAACCATAAATATTTAATCATTCAATTGTAATTGTGAATTCATTAATCCCTATTTTTGGTTGAATAGTGTAAAAGGAAATTTATAGGTTTTAAAATTTCTTTCATGAGAGTTTAAAGTTATAGAATTCCTCTAAACTATATGACAAAATTGTAAAAGATAATAAATGAATTAAGAAAAAAGGGCCATTTGAAAGGTCATGGAGAGATGGAAGGTGAAAATCCACCAACCTCTCTAATAAATGGAACTCATGTGTCCTAGGGAGGCGGAGTGGAGGTTGTAGATTTAGTATTGCAAGTTAAATTCATATTAATGGAGATGATGATGACCACTTTTCAAAGGTTTACCTTTTTTCCATGCCATCATTTGGGCATATTTTGATATTTTTTGTGCCAAAATCATTGTGAGAATGGCCATTTATATATTCTATTGTTCTCACGTTTTCTTATTTCATTCATTGGCTTCTCCCTATAGATATAGAAATATAATTAGTCATTTTAATTTTGGATTTCTTAGTTATATTACTAGTTATTTATAACTCACACCAATTTTTTTTGGTAAGTTAGGCTAAACTATATTAATTCAAAGATAAACATTACATATAGGATGGGCTAAGCTAGTAAGTAGTGCTTATCCAACCCCAACCTTCGATGCTTTCAGTGTAGCGCAGGTTTGGGGTTGCCTCCTTGGAGGAAACTAGCCCTTAGATAGCATCATACAATAAAAAATTACAAGGTGTGTGATGACACCTAAAAAAGAAAAATATCTATAATATGTACTAAAATAATAGAAAGAAATCAAAGCTGAGCAGCCACGTAGTCATGGTGTTCCTTCATCATCCTCGGATACAGGGTCCTCCTCGATTTGACATCCAAACTCCTGTGCTACAGCCTCCTCATTAGCTGAAGGCATGCACGACGACTTTGTGGCAGTTGCGCAAAGTATGGGTGACACCGGGTACTCAGCATGAAGAACGCGCATCCAGACACCCTATGATTCCATGATCCACAAATCAATGTCCTCCCTGAGGCCTCTTGTACCGAGAGAGGCCACGTTTAGCATGGAGTAGGTTGCACTGGTTATGCATTGGTGGATTTCCTGGGACCCCTTCTGCCCCTCTGATGCTCCTGAGCTGGGGTGGTCTCCTTTAAGGTGCTCTCACATCGCTGAGGTGCCTTCCTGTCATGGCTGCCAGAAGAGGAGCCCTCAAAGGATTCTAGACAATTGTCTTGGCCTCACTGATAGCATCCCGAGAATGCACCTCTTTGGCTATCCCTGATGGCCTTTAGGGGGCGCAGAGACATGGGGAGTTGAAGCGAAAGACAGGTGGGGGGAAATCTACTGATGATGTCCTCCTCTAAAAGGGATATTTTAACAAAGAAGCAAAGCAGGGATGTGTGTGGATGTGAATTGTGCAACAAGGGAGCTTGCGGGCAGGGGGTACGTAGCGAGGGAGCTTGTTTCTTAATGCACGCAGCGGGCTGATTATGTAAAGGTGAGGAAATCTAGGGGGGATGTGAAGCGAGGGGGAACAACATGGGGAGCGTGAAACCTTAAGGGGAACAATAGGGTGGGTCCCAAGCTTCTTGGCACAAATATGGAGGCATGCAAGATGAATGGCACATAGCTGGTGGAACATGCGGAGAGGCTGAGACATCAAAAGAATGGTAAGGGTGGTGAAGAGGGCTCTAGAGACCAACAGGAGTAGCAAGGGGATGACACAAAGGGGAGACACCCCACCTTTTGAAGACTTGTGGCACAAACATAGATGTTGTGCGATTTGATGACACAAGCAAAAATGAAAATTGGGAGAGTTCTCATGGGGTGGCATGTGATTCAGGGTGTGGCAGTAGATCAGGTGCATCATGAAGCTCATGTAAATGATTGCAGAGGGAAAGTTCCGCATCTGATTAGAGATGGCAGTGAAAGAGTCCATTAGCCTCTGCATGGGATGAACCAGTTTCGCAGAAGCACATCATGTCACCTGCATCTTGGGAGGGATGATCCTTTTGGATGATAATTTGGCATTCCTCATGCAAGGGATCATCCCCAATCTAAGAGAATTCGAGTAATGCAACATTGTGTGGCTATCCACGCCTTTGTTGGCTAGGATATCAACAATGATGTTCACTTTTCTGCACACATGGTGGAATGAAATGGCATTGTGATCTTGTAGCAACTGTCCCAGCAGATTGAGACGATTGGCAAGCCTCCAGCTTGTAGAGACCTTAGAGGAGGAGGTGCCATGAATAATGTAGGTGGCTTCTTGAGTAATGATTTGTGAGCCTCCCTCCATTTTCACTGGAAAAAAGTTAAATGGCTCTAGAGATAACCTTGATAAGCCCTCCCAATTCTATAGAGTTGTTGTTGTCCCATTCCATGTTTCCATAGTAGACAAGAAAGGGTTTACCATGGGAGTCTATGAAGATACCCCCAAATCCAGCTTTACGTGTGTTACCTTTGGATGCTCCATTGAAGTTACATTTAAACAAGTCAGCTTGGGGGAAGGCGCCATTTTTCAAGTGCGCCTGTTCCGCCTACACTCAAGGAGTGGTTGTCCATAGGGGTCTTGATGCTTATAAGCCATTTTCTCCAAATTTTGCATTCAGCAGTGGTTTTCGGGAGATTTTCCTTCACCCAATGTGTCACGGCGAGAGTTTTGGTTAGGTTATTGTGAAGCCTTGCCCAAATTTTCTTTCGGTTGGAGGCTTTGTCTTTAAAGATCCTGTTGTTTAATTCTTTCCAAATATTCAAGATGAGAAGTCCTGGAATCAACTTCCAGGGATGATTCGAGATATTACTAGAATAGGGTTTGTCCGACCATTTGCTGATGGTGTTGGTGATGTTACCCTTATCTCATTTGGATATTCTACACATAATTTCAATCTTGTCCGACAAGGTGTTAGATATGGGGCAGAGGTCTATCAAATAAGCTATGGTTTCATTGTCATTCTTCCAGAGTGGGAATTTTGAGGGTCCCAGAAAACCTTGTTTCAAAATATTCTCCCAAGTGAGACTGTGTCGCTTATTTAGTAGCCATAAAAAGTAGCTACTTTGGGCCAGAGCTTCGCAAACCATATCTTCTTCCATATCAGATTGGTAGGGTGAGGGTTCAGCAGTTGTAAGAGATGATAGGCTTCCATTTTAGAGTAGTTTCCACTTGGAGTATGGCCCCATCGTAGAATTTCTAGCCCCTGTTGGGCTCAGATTCTTCTTTTATTCATTAATTCCTCCCAAATATCTTTATGATGTTGATTTTTCTAGTCTGCTTGTCATCTTTGTGTGCGTATCTAGCTCCTATAACCTTGAGTAGTTTCATTGGTCCAGAAGTATTGGATGCAATTTTGTTGTCATGCCTCCAAAATTGTGCTTTAGAGGGGTCTAGGAAAGATTGAAGATAGGCTGGGCAATTTCTACCATCAATCCTCATAGGATATGGCTTGTGTGTCGCTGTGTAACTCCCAGAAGCTGTGGGGTTGGATAACATATTTTAGTTGTATGGTTGTATTCAAGATTTAGGATCCTCCTGGGTCAGTGTTGAATTTGATTAGTTCCTCATTGGGCCAGTTCCCTCCATATTTCGCATCCCATACGGTTTCCCAGGATGTGTGAAGGTTGGAAACCCATTTCCATCATATGTTGGTGCCCATGATGCTGTTGCTATTCTCTTAATCTCTCGGTCCTAAGCCTCATGATTTCATTGTACTGACCTCTCTTTAGATGACTATCGCCCATTTGTTTTTGTCTTCGGTTCTCGCCCAAAGGAATTTTTTTTGCAAGCTGCGCATGGATTTGAGGACCCATTTTGGTGCTGCTAGAACATAGAAAAGATAATTGGGGAGGGATTGAAGGGTGATTTTAATGAGAACCAATCATCCAACTATGTTGAGGGAGTGATGGGTTGAGTTGGAAAATTTGGTTTCCATTCGATCCAAGATATCTTGCCAGGAGATATCTTTTATGGCTAAGTCTGTGAGTGGGGCTTCTAGATATTTGGATGGAAAAGTGGTGATGGTGAATCCCAGGATGCGAGTGATTTTGTGTTAGGTGATAGGGGGCATGTTGAAAAAGAAGATTTGAGATTTTTCAAGGTTGATGGCAATGCTTGAGGCTTCAGAGAAGAATTCAAGATGAGATTTGAGGTTTCTGGCTTCCTAAACTAAGGGGCACCCCATTATCATATTGTAATCCATGAATTGTTGATGGGAGATGGGGGGAAGATTATGAAGAGGAATACTGTGAATATTATGTGATTGGATGGAGCTTTTTATCAGGAAACCTAGACCCTCCACCATAAGCACAAATAGGAAGGGTGAGAGAGGATCCGCTTTCCTTATTCCTCTAGAGGGAATGAAAGTTGCCGAAAGAATGCCATTGACCAGAATGGAGATGAAGGGGGAGGAGAGCAAGCTCATTATCCATGGGACCTAGGTGTGGTTGTAGCCAAAGTTCAGAAGGATGTGCTTCATGTAGTTCTAGTTGAGCTTGTCAAAAGTCTTAGACAAATCAATTTTCAGGAGCATACCCAGTTTTTTGTAGGTTTTTAGGGATTGGATGACTTCATGGGTTAGAATGATTCCACCAAGGATTATCCTGCCTTCAACATAACCGTTTTTCTCTGGATAAATGAGCATGGAAAGAATCTACTTCAATATGTTATCTATATCCTTGGAAATTATTTTGTAAATTACATTGCAGAGTGCTATGGGTCTGTATTTACTTGGAGGGGCGGTGTTGTCTTCCTTTGTAATGAGAGTAAGAAATGTAGCATTAAGAGCTGGAAAAATCTAGTGGGTGGTCTGTGATTCCTCTACAATGGCGCAGATGTTCTCTTTGACAGTATCCCAGAGGAATTGAAAGAAGTTGGTGGTAAATCCATCTGGGCTCGGGGCTTTCCCTTCCTTAAGTTGGAAGACTACTTGTTCAACCTCTACCAAGCAGGTGGCTTTGAGCATCATCCTGCTGTGGTCATCAGTGACCAGTTTGGGTATGTGTTGTGTGATTCTTCCTATGGCCTCTTTCCTCTAGATATTGGGTTCTTGGAGGATATCCTTGAAGTTAGCACACAACTCTTTAGTGATATCCTCTCTTTTTTTCCATGCGCTCCCCATTCTGGTTTTTGAGTGATGTAATTCTATTGTACATCTTGTGCTGGATGGTGGAGCGATGAAATGTTTTTGTCTTTCTTTCTTCATATTTAAGCCAAAATATCCGATATTTATGTTTGCACAAGATTTCTTCCTGGCTTCTTTCTTCTAGTTGTGTTGTTAGAGATTCTTCCTTTTTTTTTGAATTTGCAGAGCATCCTTTTGATATGATTTTCTGTTGGAGATGCTTCATTTTCTCTTCCAATTTTCTTTTCTCTTTGAATATGTCGCCAAAGGTGGTATTCTTCCATAACTTCAGTCTCCCCTTGAGCATCTTTAGTTTTTGCTGGAAATGATACATTTTTGTGACTGGAGGTGGTATGAGGGAGGTCCACCAATCCAAGACAACATCTTTGAACCCTAGATGTTTGAGCCAACCTTGTTCAAAGTGGAAAGGTTTAGGTGTGGCCATACCCAGTCTGAGAAATTGGAGTTCTATCAACTAGTGGTCTGAGCCAGAGGAAGGAATGATTGTGGTTGCGAGTTATCCTCCTAGATGTATGAAGCCTTTTGTGATCAGGAATCAGTCCAGTCTGGAAGAAATTTGATGAGATCCACCTCTTCTTTTGTTCCAAGTGAAGATGTCATTGGATCTTTGAAGATCTATGAAGTGATTGTCGTGGATGAGTTTTTTGAACCCAATGTTTTCCATATCAAGGTGAGGCCTTCCTCCTTTTTTTTTTCCTTAAGGTTGGTTATCATATTGAAGTCTCCTCCAATTAGCCAAAGCGGTTAACTACGCTGGTTTTTGAGATATACAATGCTGTCAAAAGCTCAGTTTTTTGTCGGAGAGGCTGGGGGAAGTATACATTCATTAGACTTCCATGGATGGAGGTTCCAATCAAATGAAATGAGGCTTTAATGAAATTTTCATTACCTTAATAGTTCTCTAGGGTGATAATGTGTGGATTCCATATGATTTACAAGCCTCCCGAAGCCCCATTAGCATCGAACGCTATGGTATTGCTTCCTTTCCAGATTCTTTTGAATAGTATGTCTAGAGTACTAGTGCTAGAGCCTTTGGTTTCTTGTATGAAGATTATAGCAAGGTGTTCCTCAATAATTATTTTCTTGATTAAACTGTGGTTGGAGGGGTTGTTAAACCCTATGATATTCCATGAGACGGTATTCATTGTGGGGGGTTGGGTATTACAGAGTAGAACCTGGTTAACTTGGGGAATCTCCCTTATTCTACTAGCTCTTTGCTCGTGGTATCTGTTCACTGTAAATCTATTTTTCTTCCTCGTTTTCAAGATTATTTCAAATGAATTTAGTATTCAGGAGCGAACCTCCTCGAATGCCAAGAGAAGGAATATTTTGAGCTCGAGTGAGGATTTCGTCCAACTTTTTAATCTGGTGCAGAGGGATTGAAAGAAAATTTTTCCTCTTGCATGCTTATTCTAACCCCATAAGATCAAGGTCCCCATAGTCGATGCTCTCTGGTTCTTCCTTCATTGGTTCTGGGATTGAGTCCAGTGTTGCACCATTGCCTTTCATTTTCGAGATGTCCCCTACAAGCGTAGGGTTTTGGGGGATAAAAAAGGCTTCCATTTGGAGCTTAGTTTTTTGAGTCTTTGAGGTATAAGGATTCTCTTGTGAAGATCGCCTTGTGTCTTTGGGAGGTTCGTTCTCATTTTTGTTCAGCTGAGTTAGTGCTTCAAAGCTGTTGCTGGATGATGGGGTATTTTTTTTTCTGGTACTTGTTTGATTTCCTATTGTGCCTTTTCCTTCTGGCAACTTTCGTGAACCCCTAGGTTTCGAGGTCTGTTGAGTCATTGATCGATGCATCCTTTTGACTTAGGGATAAATCTATAAATAGGTGTCTGGCTTGGTGACACCTCCAGCCTCTAAAAGGGACATCTTCATAATCTATTGTTTGAATCCATTCATATTCATCATGTAGAAGATATACCTCATTAGAGAGCGACTCTGTGATGTTCATGTAGACACAGATCCTTGCGTAGGCCGGATGTCTATTGATATTTGTCTCCTCTGCCATTTTGATAAATTATCTAAGAGCATTGCCTATGTCTCGAAGAGTCAGCTCATCCCAGTAGTCCTAGGCAAGGGTGTAGAGCCTGACCCAAACTAGAACCTAAGTGAAGTCTTGCTTGTCTAGGTTGAAGCATTCTACCCAGTTCACAAGTAAATACCAGCGGAGTTAAAGAAGTATGACCCTCTGTCCATGATCCAAATTTTGTCTTTGATGCAGCTGAAGATCACATTAAAGAAGCCCTTGGCACATAGCTGAAGATCAATGTGGCCCTCGGGCTTCCATTTGGAGGTGATCCAGCCTAAGAGGGATTTTTATGTGGGCCAGAAGCCCGTGAACTTGCATATCAATGCATGCTCCTTGATGTATTGGATTTTTTCATTGATTTGATGCGGAGGGAGCTCGATCTTAGTTCTTGCGGTGGCCTTGGGCATGCATGTGGAAGAAGTAAATTTTGTTGCATCTGCTATAGTTGTGAATGTTGATTTCACTATGGGAGATGCCCCTGTTGAGTCAGGGAGCGGACCAGAGTTCTACTGACATCATTGTCAGCGCCTACCACCACTCCTATGGAAGGAAAAATAGTAGTGGGTGGAGCACCCATCCCTCCGCTATTGTCTATCATGAGGGAGCCTATAAGTGCTTTAGGAATGGTTGGAGCCCCAAGAGCGAGGATGTTGGGTATGTGTTATATTCATTCCATGACTAGCCCCGCCCATTATACGTTGCACCAGGCACAACAGGGGGGTCACAAGGGGGGAGGCAGCCCCCACTGTTGTGGTCCGGGGCAGTGCCCCAAGGAATTTTTTTTTGGTGTGCGGACCCACTCATAGGCGGACCTGCCCATGTTTTGTGCATGAGTTTGCACATGGTTTTGGGGTACAATGGTTTTTGTCCCCTGGTATTTTGTAGATCCGGTCAAGGGAACTACGGTTATGTTCTAATCCAGAGTTAATGGATTGGGGTTTATGTATGCTTTGGCATGAATATATATGTGTTGTAACACTAAAAGGAATATAATGAAAAATCAATTTGGTCATCCCAATTTGGGATCTAGGGGAAAATCTCTGTGTTTATCTGTTTTATGTTTTATGCTCTCGATATTGTTTATTTTCTATTATAAGATTCGTGTGTAGATAATTTCTGTTCAGGGTTAAAACCTAAATTTGGTATCAGAGTTGTTTCGGCTTCAAGGGGGCACCTTTGCTGCTGAGGGTTTTTTTGCTCGAGCCTGAGGTAGACCCTGTTCAGTGGGAGATCTGCGGTATTGATTATTGCGATGAAAGAAGATGGTTAGCGGCAGAAATATAGAGATCGAGAAATTTAATGGTCAGAGTTTTGAGTTGTGGAAGCTCAAGATGGAGGATCTGCTGGTGGATAAAGATCAGTGGATCGTAGTAGATCTAGGTACTAAACCAATGGTAATGTCAGATGAAGACTGGAAGAAACTGGACTGGAAGGCTAAGAGCACAATACGATTGTGCGTCTCAGATTTAGTATTGTTGAATGTATCTAGGGAAGCTACGACGAAGAATATATGAGAAAAACTTGGGAATTTGTACCAATCTATGTCTCTGGTGAATAAGTTGTTCCCGCGAAAAAAGTTGTATAACCTGAGGATGAAGGATGGAGACTCAGTGACAGAGCATATGAACACCTTTAATACTGTGTTAAGTCAGCTGTCATCTGTTGATATTAAAATATTAGATGAAGATAAGTGCATCAGTTTGTTTTGTTCTCTACCAGAATCGTGGGAAAGTTTTGTTATTGCAATAGGTAGCAACACAACTACCTTGAATTTTGATGACATTGTCTCAGCCTTGATGTCGGAGGAAAAGAGACGGAGAAATATGGAGGGTCAAAATGGAGATGCCTTATCTATACGAGGAAGGTCCCAAAATAGAAACAAGAATAAGGCTTCGAGTGGGAGATATAAATCTAGAGGGAGATCTAAATCTCCTGGAAATTTTGTAAAGGTGTGCTGGAAATGCGGAAAGGAAGGGCACTACAAAAAGGAGTGCAAATCTAAAGCTCCTGAGAAAGGGAAGGGATCCGATGATGCTCCTTCTGCAAAGGCAAAACCCACCTCGGATGAAGGTGGGGATGTGTATTTGGCTTCTTCCTCAAGTGCACATGTAGATCATGAGTCATGGTTGATTGACTCAGGTGCATCCTTTCACTTCACTCCCCAAAGGGAGTGGTTCTGCGAGTATGAGAAATATGATGGTGGTCATGTCTTCCTAGGGGATGATAGGAAGGCCAGAATCGTCAGACGTGGGAAGGTCAAGCTGAAGCTGCAAGGTGGAAGGATTAGAACACTTCCTGTTGTTCTTAATATTCCTGCATTAGCCAGAAATCTGATTTCTGTAAGCAATATGGATGATGCAGGTGTAAAAACAGTGTTCGAGAAAGATGCTTGCAAGATGGTTCAGGGAGCACTGGTAGTAATGCAGGGAGTTTGGAATGGAACTCTATACAAGCTACAAGGTAGCACTATTATTCATGGGTGTAACAGTTATGTGGTTCCTGAAAGTGGATCGGAAAGCCTAGCTGTCTCTGGAGAAAATACCATGTTATGGCATCAAAGGCTTAGACATATTGGAGAGAAGGGCCTTCAGATACTGCATAGAAATGGTATGGTAGAAGGTATGTCTAATTTCTCTCTAGACTTCGATTTCTGTGAACGGTGTGTATATGGGAAGCAGAATTGGGTGAGTTTTCCTTCTGGTGCTAAGAGGGTGAACAAGATATTAGAACTTGTGCACAGTGATGTGTTTCGACCTATGTCAGTTCCATCACTGGGAAAGTCTGTGTACTATGTTTCATTCATAGATGAATTCTCAAGGAATACATGGATATATTTCTTGAGGAATAAATTTGAAGTTTTTGACAAATTTAAAGAATTTAAGGCTCTGGTGGAGAACTAGACAGAGAAGAAGATAAAGGCGCTGAGGACAGATAATGGTGGGGAGTTTTGAAAGAAGGAATTTGAAGAGTTCTGTAAGAAGTGTGGTATAGCATGACAGAAGACTACTCCATACACACCTCAGCAAAATGGAGTTGTAGAAAGAATGAACAGAACACTGATGGAAAAGGCAAGAAGCATGCTTAGTGGTACCGGGTTAGGACAAGAATTCTGGGCAGGCAAAGTGAGACCGTATGTTACTTAGTTAATAGATCACCTTCATCAAGATTGGAGGATAAGACTCCACATGAGGTAAGGGAATGGTAAAACCTCCTTTCACATCTAAGGGTATTTGCTGTGGGATACATGTACATGTTCCAAATGAGAAAAGGACCAAGTCGATAATAATGACAGGCAGTGATTTTACATGAAGAAGATGGTTTAAAGGGTTGCAAGCTTTGGAGCCCAGAAACAAGGAAGGTTGTGTACAGCCGAGATGTGGTGTTTAGAGAGGTGAAATATGTTGTTACACATGAAGTCTTGCCAAAGGAACCTCAGAAGATAGAGTTTGAGCTAACGAAGGATGAATCAGATTCTACAACAGAAGAAGACTCAGAAGAGGAAGAGCCACAAATCCCAGCTTTGAGAAGATTAGTTTGAGAAAGAAGGCAACCAGAAAGGTATAGTCCATCCACTTTTTTTTCAGGTTTTTCCTTACCTATAACTGATGATGATCCTAGAACTATCAGGGAGGGAGTAGATTCAGAGGATGGAAAACTCTGGAAGGAGGCCATGGTTGATGAAATGGCATTCTTGCACAAAAATGAGGCATGGGATCTAGTGGAGTTGCCAGCTGGAAGGAAGCCCATCGGGAGCAAATGGGTGTTTAAGAAGAAGATGAATGGGAAGGCAAGGTGGAGAACTAAAATGTGTTGCCAGGAGAAAAAGGTTATTCCCAGGTGCCGAGAATTGATTTTGGTGATATTTTTTCTCCTATTGCCAAGGTTACTTCTATTAGATTACTTTTATCTGTTGCTGCTGCATTTGATTTTGAGATAGAACAGATGGATGTGAAGACAACATTTCTTCACAGGGATATATAAGAGGATATCTACATGAAGCAACCTGAAGGATTTATGGTGAAGCGTAAGAAATATCTAGTATGCAGGTTGAAGAAGTCTCTCTATGGGTTAAAACAGTCACCAAGGATGTGGTATCAGAAATTTGATACCTATATATGTGGACTTGGCTTCACCAGAAGCAAGGAAGATCACTGTGTTTATTTTAAATTAATTGGTGACTGTGTTATTTATTTGATCTTGTATGTGGATGATATGTTTTTGATTGTAAACGACAAAGAAATTATCAAAGATTTGAAGACCCAATTGTTCTCCAAATTCGGAATGAAGGATCTTGGTGATGCAAACTATATTATGGACATGGAAATTAAGAGAGATCGGGCAAAGAGGAAGCTCTGGTTAAACTAGAGGAAGTATGTCGAGACTATATTGCAGAGGTTCAATATGCAGGATAGTAAACCGGTGAGTGTTCCTATTCTTGTAGGTGCAAAGTTGTCTGCTGAACAGTGTCCTAAGACACAAGAAGAAGAGGAGGATATGTCCCATGTTCCATATGAAAGTGCAGTGGGTAGCTTGATGTATGCAATGGTCTTTACTAGACCAGACATTGCACATGCAATGGGAGTATTGAGCAGGTTTATGTCAAACCCAGGGAAGGAGCATCGATGTTAAAGGAAGCGTAAGCTGACATTACGTACACTGAACACGGTTTCACAAGCAATTCCAGTGGAAGACTGCAGACTTCAAAGAACGGGCCTGACACCTGGTTTTTTGATGATCGGGTTGAGATCCGGGACCAAAAGACTCAAGTGGGTATGTAAGCTTTAGTCATTTGGAGGCACGTGTTGATGAGTAGAAAGATAACCAGAGGTGGTGCTTTCAACTGTTTTATATGTATTGATGTTACAGCCCACTCAAAAAAGCAAGTAATGGGCTTTGCTGCAAGATATTGTGTTCAAGTATGGGGTTGGTACAACAAGCTATAAGGATAGACTGTGATAGCCAAAGTGTAATTTTCTTGGCTAAGAACCCTGCTTATCATTCAAAGACAAAGCACATTGGTGTTCAATATCAATTTTTTAGAGATATGGTTGAGGCTCAAAGGGTGTTACTGGTAAAGGTGGACACTTTGAAGAATGTTGCAGATGCATTGACGAAGTTTGTGAGCACTCAGAAGTTCTCTTGGTGTAGAGAAACAATGGGTGTTGAAGAATTGGCCCAATGACTAAGCTCTCCTGTGGCTCCCTATGGAAAGAAAACAACAAGTGGGAGAATGTTGGGTATGTGTTATATTATTTACATTAGCTCCACGCCATTGCAGATTAAGTATTGTGCACAAATAGGTCACATGGGGGGAGGCGCCCTCCCACCGTTGGGGTCCGGCTAGCCACGACTAATTTTTTTAACCGCATACCCACTCATAGGCGGACCCACCCATTTTTTGTGCACGAAGTTTGTGTTACCGGGTACGATGGTTTTCGTCCCCTGGTATTTTGTAGATCCGGTCAAGGGAACTACGGTTATGTTCTAATCCAGGGTTAATGGATTGGGGTTTTTGTATGCTTCAGCATGTATATATATGTGTTGTAATACTAAAAGGAATATAATGAAAAATCAAGTTGGTCATCCTGATTTGGTATCCAGGGGAAAATCTCTGTGTTTATCTGTTTTATGTTTTATGCTCTCGGTATTGTTTATTTTCTGTTATAAGATTCGTGTGTAGATAATTTCTGTTCAAGGTTAAAACCTACAGGGGAAGAAGGTCTACCAGGGGCAACCTACTCAGAAACCACCAAACCCTAGGTCATGCTGACGCTCCTTCGACTCTCTTCGCAATATTCTCCATCATGTAATTTCCATTTATAACTCGCCCCATTAATAAACATTAAATATTTTTTTGTGTGAAAGGAAGTTATTTCTTTTGTTTATGTATTTTTCTTTATTGATTATATCCTTGAAATCCTAGCTAGCTATTTGAGCATTCTTTTGAGTGTTAGAAACATATTTTTGATTTAGAATTTATTTCTATTTCTTATAAAAATAAAGTATTAATAGAGCTTAGGTCAAAATATAGGGGGTTTCCTATTCCAAATGCTATGAATTCTTATTAGGAAATCTCCCTAGCATGAACCCCAATGTTGACAATATGACATTTACCCTTATCAACACACTAACATGGAATCCTTTAAGATGATTGTGAATAAAATTTTCAATTAAAAAGAAGGAACTTCAATTAAAAAGAATAAAAATAACACTTTATTCTTTAAGGAAATTATGGCACATTTTGAAGCTCATTTAGCTAATTTGAATTTAGATTTGGAAATTTCACCATGGAAATTTTATATAGATAAAACATGGTTGATCACTTAAAGGAAAAATTTCCTTAACTATTAAATATCTTTGGAGTGTTTCTCTCTTAACCCACTCAACCTACAACTTCAACTTAATATATATAAAATCTATTTACTAAAGAGATAAAGCGAGTTGTATCTTGTGAATAAAAATAAGCAAAAACAATGTTGTTATGTGTGTATTACCAAGTGATAAAAATGAGGATGATGAGGAATCTGAACTAGTTGAGGATATACATGAACTTATTTATTTATTTGGACAAGTAAAATGTCTCCATGTAACATCATATTTTCACATGTATTTTTATGCACTAGTATAGATAGATATTAAATTTATGATGGGAAGATTATTTATGGTGACCTTATGGTGACATGGTGCAACAAGGGAATACCCCAACAAGGAAAACTCAGATAAATGACCTATTTCATTACTAAATAAATCTAGTTTTATGGATTGATATTGAACCTTAAAATGATTTTTTGAATAAGGAAAAGGGGATTGTGTATAGGAAGAGACTCGTGTATATATATATATATATATATATATATATATATATATACAGAGAGAGAGAGAGAGAGACACACACACACACACACACACAAAATTCAACTTAAGATACCTAAATCATAGTTGCTAAATAGATAGAGATGTGTGTGTGTGTGTGAGTCTCTTCTTGTCCAGATGTCGCTTTTCCTCTCAAAAAATCTAACTGATTTGAGTTTCATGTATCTCTTGAACTACTTTAGATTACTCATCATCCTTATTTTAATCACCTGGTAATACACCCATAACATCATTATTGTTTCTTCTTGTTATTCAGAAGTTACTAGTTTCTCTATCTATTTAGCAACTATGATTTAGGTATCTTAAGTTGAATTTTGTGTGTGTGTGTGTGTGTGTGTGTCTCTCTCTCTCTCTGTGTATATTACACACACAGAGAGAGAGAGAGAGAGAGAGACACACACACACACACACACAAAATTCAACTTAAGATACCTAAATCATAGTTGCTAAATAGATAGAGAAACTAGTAACTTCTAAATAACAAGAAGAAACAATAATGTTGTTATGGGTGTATTACCAGGTGATTAAAATAAGGATGATGAGGAATCTCAAGTAGTTCAATAGATACATGCAACTCAAATCAGTTAGACTTGTTTAGAGGAAAAGCGACATGTGGACAAGAAGAGACTCACACACACACACACACACACACACACCCACACGTATATATCAATAAATTCACTTATGATTCATATGTTTATTTGGGATACATAATTTTTTATAGAAGTATGTAACAATATTATTCCTAGTTAAGTCTATTGATAGGAAAAATAAAATATAGTTTATCTCAGTCGCCTTTAAGATAACAAACATTCTTTTAAAGAATGCCTCACATTTAACTGAGGAATTTGAAAGAATTAAGCCATTTAATTTGAAGGTGGTTGAACCTTTCAAAGGCTTTTGTTTCGAAGGGATATTATTTGAACTCTTGTCATCAATGAGGAATGGAAATTTTTTTACTATGATTGCAGAGAAAAAAACCCAAAACAAAATGGAAAAACTAATTTAATTTAAAGGAGAAAAAAAATTAGTGTATAATGATGATTTAATTACACAAGGTAGCACAAATTCATAGTAGAAAAGAAAGACAAACAGTGAGGAAAAGTGTGAATAATGTACAATCTTCCTCCACTCCTAACGGATGTAAGTGCACCTCCTCTATATGTAATAAATAGGGGAAAAAATGGTTAGAGGAAAGAGTAATGATAGAGTTCCTATAAAATATGATGGTGAAGAAACAACCCCTCATATCTATTTGTAAATGTCTTTTGTTGTTTCACCATAAGAAAGGAAGAGAATATCTAGAAAGAAAGGATCCCAGGAATGAGAAGTCCTCGTAGTTATGAAGGTAGATTGTGCCACAAAACCTGACCATGTGGAAATTAGAATAAAATAATGTCAAAAAATGGTAGAGGAGATGGATACTGAAGAGGAAACAATATTTGAATAAAATTCTCCGACTATGCATGATGCCCATGATAGAAATGCTAAAAGAAAATTACATATAGAAAAGGTTCATGATAAAAATAAAAAAGGTTGTAAATAAATGGGAGCATGAAGTAGATGTTTCATGACTAGGACACTCTAGAATTCTAAATTTACATATGACTACATGGGATGGTGTTTTCCATTCTATCTTGGAACAAGAGATGGATAATATATGATTAACAAGGAAAATTAGTAAGCTCAAGGAATACCTAAGCCATAGACCTCTATTCACACACCCCTTAATTGGCTATTGTAGCTCCAAATTAGGTATCATTACCTACATCCAACACACCTAACGTGATAAAGACAACAAGAAAGCTAATTAATGGCATATGAAATTATTCCATGAGAAATATAACAACTCACTAAGTATCATTTTTTTATATATGAAATATTTTATTGTATTTAAGGAATATTGTTTTATAGAATTTATTCTTTTATTAAATATTTGTAAAAGGACATTATCCATGACTAAACTTTTACCAAAACTGGTCTAAATAAATTTATTACAAAAAATTCTACTATAAGTGATTTTCAAAAGACTTATTAGGGGCTTCCATCAAGGAAGAGAATAAATAGGATATGGGTGGATGGATTGCACGAATATAGATATTAAAGGATACTAGATATGACTGTGAAAATTTTGCTCATCACAAGAGTAATGATTTCTTCAAAGAAATAAACTTTGTTTAAACTTTTTTCAAGATCTTAGAGGACCAAAATTAATTAGAGATTCTACATTGATTCCAAATAACCAATTAGAGGAATATTTGGGCATCATAAAAACATCCTAGGTAAATGATTTTGATAGTATTACTAGTTTCACATAAAAAAAAATCAAGAAATGGTTTTTTATATCTGTTAATAATAACAATGACAACGTAGAACCGTTAGTCAATAGTGCTCATATTCCTAAGGAAATGAAAGATGAAATATTTACATTAGGAGTGAAGTGGGACATAATTGTCCCTCCTATAAAGGAGAACATTGATGATTGGATTAAAATATCATTAACTGAAATTGTTAATATTGAATTACTTCCTAGAGAATTTATATTAACAATCATTCAAATTCAAAATATGATCCAACATCCAGATGTTTCAAAATGGAGAGTATCCATTGTTATGAATCTTGCACCTTAAAAATCATATTAAACCAATAATTAAAATCCTCTTTGATGGGGAAAACTCTTTTCATAATGAATGCATTTTATAATATAAGAATTTGTAATCATAAGGCCATGCATTCTCAAGATATATATACGATGAAAATGATACAATTATAATGGTGCACTAAAATTTTATAGTTGACATAACAATATAACAATAAATATATAATAACTCAATATCTAGGTTTTAATAATGGGTTTTCTGGTTAACACATGACTTATGTATAGCTTAACGTGCCCCTCCATTTTAAATAAGTGTTGTTATCAACACTTGACTAATTGTAAGCATTTTTGCATGAAAAACACATCTTCCCATGCTACCTCTTCCACTAGTAGGTTCTTCTATTTGATTAGGTGTTCAATAATTTCTCAATTTATTAGTTGCTTGATTCTTGTTTCTTGTTCAAATACGATTTTGCCCCCTTCATAAATATATGATAAAATAATTTGTATTTGGATATTGTCATTGATTACAAGGAAGAAACATGGAAAAGTTTATGTATATGTGAAAATGGAGGCAACTCCAACATGTAAGCCATAGTTATGTTTCTCTACAAAAACTTATAAGGGTCATAATAGCTTGGTGTTAATTTAATTTCCTTTTTTGGTTTGACGTAATTTTTTTTATATGGTTGTAGTGTGACAAATACCAAATCCCACACTAAGAATTTCCTTACATTATGATGTCGATATGCTTGTTGTTACATCATATTTTGTGCTATAACCAAGTTTCCCTTCAATAGTATGAGGAACTCTTGTTGGTGCCTTATGTGGTCCTCCATTACTTGAGTCTTTAAGACACATTTCAAGGGTGATGTGATGGATGGCACATCATATCCATAAATTTTCATAAATGTGGACATCTTTTTCCAAAGTATGGAAGCATGTTTTTTACCACCATTTGTGTAAGGGAAACCACTTAATCATTGTGATTTTTTATTATATGCAAACCAATATAGATATACTTCTGAACATTTATTCATAATATTAATTTTCCTATAGAATTGAGGATGATGAGATGAGTTGTGAGCTAAATGAGCACCCAAACAAGAAATAATTTAATCCAAAAATTACAATTCAAAATTAGATCTCTATCTCCTAAAATAATCTTTAGTATTCGATATAACTTTTGGACCATTTACATGAATGCTTCCTGCCACTATACTTGCTTTAAAAGGATGAAAAAGAAAGGAAAAATGGGCATATTTTGTCATTCAATCTAACACTACCATAATGATATTCTTTCCTTCAAAATTGGTAAAACATGTACTTAAATCCATTTAAACTTCTTCCCAATGGTAGCTTGGTATGGCTAATGGTTGTAGGAGACTTTGAGTCTTGATTATAGCTATCTTATTATGTTGCATACCATATTTTCAACCAGAATTTTTTTTCTTATATTCTTTAGTACCGTCCTAAAAAATATATTTCTCGGTCCTATGGTATGTTTTTAAGAACCCTAAATTTTCTTGTAAAAGAGAAGTGTGTAATTCCAAAAGGACCTTCTGTAAAAATTGATAATTCCTATATAATTATAAGTAATGTTAACACCACACTAAATCACTCTTCCACATAAGTTTTTCTTCTGCAACGTTGTTCTCCCATATTTCCATGATAGTGCTTGCTTTATTCGAACATAAATGATAATTTGTAATATTTTTTTCTCTTGCAAAGAGCTATTTCAAGAATGCATGAAATTTTTGATTTCACATAATTTTATTATGCATGACATCTCATGAATGTTCTCCTATAATACTTATGATTTTAAAAGAATGAATGCATTCAAATCTCTCAGAAACACTTGGAGAATCTCTTTTATTTTCTTTCTATACATATTTCAAATGTGTTTTCGTAATTATGTGTGAATGAATAAATATTATGAAATAAATAATTCTTGAGATGATTAGTGACTTATATTTTACTTTTTGTTATTCTTTACCATGGTATACTCAACAATATCTAAATGTGTTAAATGCTTTATCTTATTCTTCTTTATTTTTTATTTTAATTGGAAAATTTAAATGTACCACCTCTATAAAAATAAATCTAATTGAAACTTTAATAATTCTCTACAAAATCAACTTCAATACTTAACCAAAAAATCAACCCAAAATTTGATAATATCGACACAACCTAGAAATCCTAAATTTCCAACGTATCAATTTAAGTGTATAGGTTCATCCCTAAAAAGGTAAAACAAACTAATATAACACCTAAACTAATATAACTTCTCTAGGAGTTTTAAAAATTTTGCGAGTGACATTGATCCTTAAATTTACTTGTTTTTTTATAGATTTTAAATGCTAAATATTACAAAGCACAACGTAAAGAAGGTTCGATAGTTTAGCATATTTAATCTAACAATAATTTATGACCCACGGTTATTGTAAAGGAAAATTTGATATATTTAAACTTCATAAATATTCCTCGAAACCTTTAACATGGCTACAAGAAAATGTTGAAGCACTTGACTAAGGAACATTTTTATGAAATCTTGCCCGAAGATTATGAAACTGTGATTTGATTGGTACATACATTAGAGGTTGAAAAACTGGAGATGAAGATCCAATTCTATGAATTATGGCTTTTGAACTAAGCTACATGATATTTTGAACACTAAATTTTGGAAAATTGATGCGACAGCTTCATTAAATTTAACTAGTGTTAACTAGTTAAAAGAAATTTTGTTTATTATTTGTCAGGAAGGAAAGACTCAAATAATTAATGTTGTTTTAAAAAAAATAAATTATTTTCTAATAAATTAATTAGGAATGATTAATTAATGAAAGAAAATATTTGAAATATACATAAAGTTGCTGGTGAAAATGTTTCCAAGAATTGGAGGTGGTTGGGAACAATTGGAAGATAGTTACCTACTTCTCTGAGGATAAAAATGAATCCTAGAGGAGGAGTAGGGGTTATGTGTTAGTAAGAAAAAAAAAAGGGTTGAGGATTTCCGGAGCTAGTTGTGACCAGTGGAAAAACTCAAGGAAAACTTAAGAAAAACTAGACTTTCTGAAATTGACTAGATTAGCTATCCTGAGGTCACAACAGAAAGTGAGATCCACTGTTAACCTAAGTCATCCAGATTCTGGAGCTAGGGGGAAAGTAGAGGATGTAATCGCCTCACTTTATGGTTGGGAGGACCACGGCTTAAATCAGAATAATTTAGATAAGTAAAAAAAAGTTAATTTGCATTATTCCTATGAGTAAGAATTATTGTTGTGTTTTTTGTTACAAGTACAATATCCAATTACAGTAAAAAGGAAAGAAATGTTGTATCTATAATTAAAGAAATGTTGTATATGTGATTAACTGGTAAATATGTTTATGTGAAGGATAGGTACATTTGAATGCATATATAATGTTGTTTCTGTAATTCCTCAACAAATCTATCTAAATAGAATGAAGGAGCATTTGAAATGCTTGGATAAATACATAAATGCATGTGTGAAGTAGTTTACAAAGGAACTTGTGAGCTATTGAATACCGGATAAATAGTTAACCTATTAGGTTCTTAACCTCTTTACAAGTCTCTAAGTACTGTGATGAGAATAAAGATAGAACTTGTGGTCTGAGGTGGAGGCAAAGCCCTACCCAAGACGCTCTGTTCAATTGCATCTTTAGTATATACACAAAATTTCTTGAACGGTGGTATGGTCACCAAGATTAGGGGAAATATAAAACAGAAACAATAAATACCTCTATGATACGTAATGGCAAGAAGTGCGATAAATCATAAACTGCAGCGGAAGTGGAAACTGAGTAAATATTTTATGCCTAGATTTATCATTCAGAAAAAAATAAGTATGCAGGATAAATTTGAAGAATTAATAAACAAAATCCATGAGAGGATATTTTACCAAATCTATTATTGTTACTCTAAATAAATTTCCGCACCAGATTGCCACAAAAGAAATAGTAGTTTTTTCCTAGCACAATAAATACCGAAAGAGTAACCTCATTTAAGCGGAAAGAAATAAACATCCTCAGAAAGACACTTGAGTGGAAAATATCAGTATACGAGAAAGGTATACATCATGCATAAGCAATATACTGATTAAACTCAGAGTTGTAGCAACTTCATTATAATATCTCAGAGTTACGAGTAACATTTTGGTCAAAACCAGGCAAGAAATAGACATTTAAAAAAAAAAAATTAACCAAACCCTTACTCGATTGAGAAAAAGGTTTTGATATAAATATTACAGGCCTTCAATAATATTTGGTTCCAAAATAAAGTAGTAACTATCGTATTCTGAGACCATCGGAGGTCATAAACTATAGAGCTCTACTATAGGGTTTACGCCCTCAACCATATCTAACATTATGCAAAAAAAAAAAAAAAAACTTCCTATTGCTAAAGGAAAGATTCAATGGGAAACCAAAGTTGAAGATCTGTAGCTCTCGTAGACTAGAGTACCTGGAGAACAAAGAAGATGCACTGTATCAGCCATGATTGTAGAGTATGAGTGGTTCAGTTCCGGTGAAAAGAAAAGAATGCCACGGAATTGGGGTTGATAGCAAACCTGTAGAGGAGAGTAATAGGGCACGGGGGTCGGATGATTATATTAAAACATACAATGAAAACTAATTAAATTGTAAACCAACGAAAAACAAGTGGTAAGAAAAGAATAATCATGAAGCAATTACCTGGTAGCAGGAAACTCCAAGCGGGTAACCTGTGAAATCGACCAGAGAGATAATGCTTTAGTAATATATAAAAAAAAACCTTGTAAACTCTTGTTATTGCATCTGAGAACAAGATAGCATAAAATACTTGTTGAAATGAGTTTCAGGTCAGGTGCTCACCTACTGGTGTGCGCCGAGAAGTGAAGTTCATGTTGGAGCTGAGAGCAACCTGATGGCAGAAGGGAGATTGTGTTCAAGCAGTAGAGGAGTACTTTCCAACGTTTTAAAGGAGTAACTGTTAAATCTTCCGCACAGACATTATCCATACATCAAAACCCTTGCAGAGGAAACAAACGAAAATTACCCATCAGGCAGGCCAAGCTAAATGAGAACCAAGACAGAGAACCCAAGAAAACTTAGGGTTAGTCACCTCTAGTTCATTCTCCCGCCAATGCAACATATCTATTGATTAAATTACAGACGAACGGAGAGGATCATGGGAGTACCCTCGTAAAGAGCAAAGAATCCGAAATAAATCAGGTAGTTGTCGTATTAAGTTAATGCCATGTACTGTGGTATTAAATTCCGAGTTGATTTCCAGCTAACAGAACTTCATATGTTTAAACATAAAGACTCTACGTGGAAATTTATATGATGCCTATGACTATATAATAATAATAAAAAAATAAGCCACGATAATATGAGAAATATAGCATTTATATTTATGGGTCAACGACCTTTTTAATATAATTAAATGAGATTCATAATCTATATTGAATCATGGTTTTGAAAGAATGAGGAGGTAATATGATTTTTTTTTTACTACGTAATTATTTTAGAGTGGAATGTTACAAGTGGTATCAAAGTAGCGTTACTATGCTGGGACCCTAAGGGTCTACTAACGATGAATATGTGTATGTGAATAATGCAGAGAGAGAGAAAATGACAAGAGGATTGGCATCACAACCACAACAAGAACCTGGGGAACCTTAAGCAACACCAGTCATGAGCCCAAAAATGTGGGTTCAGTTAACTACAGAGCAGCATCAAAAGACCAGCCGGTTGCTAGAGGAACAACAACACTAAACCAGTTTCCTGCTGAATATTGTGCAGCAATTGCAAGAGGAAATGGTACAAGTCCGGAAGGATAATGAGCGATTACTACAAGATCAGGAGAAGATATTAAAGAGTTTATCAGACAAACAAAACTAGGAGATGGAACATCCAAGTGCTGATAGAGGAGGAGATGAACAACAAACGAGAAATAACACCACAGAAAAAGTGGAAAGGAGTCCATCTCACTAAAGAAAGAATAAGAATTACAATGAGGTGGAATCGGGAAATCTTTCCAACTAGCAGGAAATTAAGAAATAGAAAGTAGAACTACAGGGAGAATTCTGTAAGATTAAACCACCGATGTTTGATGGTGAGGTTGAGGAGGTGGCAGAAGCATGGTTAATTAACATGAACAAGTACTTTCAGGTATATGAATATAATAGCAACCTGAAAGCCAGATTAGTTATATATCAGTTACAAGAAAAAGCCACCCTGCGGTTGGAAGAAGTGAATAATGTACGTAGTATCGAGGAACAGGATGTCATCTGGGAATCGTTTCGGCAGTATTTTAAAGACAAGTATTTGATAGAGAGATTTTATGACGAAAAAGCTAAAGAATTTCATGATTTAAGACTGGGACAAATGACCATGGATGATTATATTACTAAGTTCACTTCCCTGTTACATTATGTTCCCTATCTTCGAGAGGAAAATGCTAAAGTGGAGAGGTTCCTGAGTAGTTTACCAACTCATATGAATGAACGAATAGAATTTGTGAATCCCTGGACCATGGATGAATCCATTTGTAAAGCACGAATGTGTTATCAACAGTCCAAGGCCAAGGGAGAAGTTGGTAAAAGCTAGCATCCAAAGAAAGGTCAGAAAAGTAAATCTAATTTAAAAAATAATAAAAGTGACAACTTTAAAGGTTCAGTGCCAAATTCTGTTAGTAAGAAATTTGGTAGGAACCACCAAAGAACCAGATGGCCAGCAGAAGAAAAGCCTACGGAAGCGTCTAGTAAGCCAGAACAAGGACATAATACTAAACCTCCCCTAAAGTGCTGGCAATGTGGGGAGGCACATTATTACAAAAAATGTCCACAACGAATCATAAATGATACAGTGGAAAATTTTCAGGAAGCCTATAAAGTGGGTGACGTAGTGCGTAACATACCCCGCATCAATGTAACTTTGTAATATAGCGAGGCCAATTATCAACCCACAATAATTGAACTAGAAGGTAAGTTACTAACTAAACCTGTTTCTATTTTGGTATATCCTGGAGCAAGTTTGAGCTATGTTAGCCCCAAAATAGTGGAAACATGCAATTTAAAAGAATAGAAATTTAAGAATTCATGGTTAGTATAGCTAGCTACCGAAGAAAAATGAAAAGTAACTGCCAAGATTCCGAATTGTATTCAGGAAATTGCAGAACAACAGTTACAAGTATATTTGATTATTCTACCATTGGGATCATACGATGTGTTATTAGGCATGGACTAGTTAGAGAAGCATTGGAATTTAGTAGATTTTAAAGAAAAGATTATCTACTACAGAATGCAGGATGACACACGAAAAGAGATTCAAGGAATTAAAAAGTCATTGCAGATACACCCAATCACAGCATCCCAAATGAGCAAGTGTATAAAAAAGGGATGCCAGTTGTATGCAATTCAGGTAGGGTATGCAGATTCTAAGGAAAAATCACCCTTAATGGAAGATATACCAGTGGTGCAGGAATTTATAGACGTCTTTCTAGAAAATATTCCTGGTTTACCACCAAGGAGGGATATTGATTTCACTATAGAGTTTTTGCAAGGAGCTTCCCCGGTGTTAAGGGCCCCTTACAAGATGAGTGTGCCAGAACTAACTAAACTAAAAATAAAGTTACAGGAATTGCTAGATAAAGGTTACATTCATCCAAGTGTGTCCCTGTGGGGAGCACCAGTTCTATTTGTTAAAAATAAAGATGGGACCATGCGAATGTGCATGGATTACAAACAACTCAATAAGTTAACTGTAAAAAACAAGTATCCAAGAATCGATGATTTATTTGATCAAGTAAAAGGGGCTACGATGTTTTCTAAGATATATTTAAGATCCAGATATCATCAAATTCGAACCAAGGATGAAGACATTTGTAAGACAACATTTCACACTAGGTATGGACATTACAAATTTGTGGTATTACCCTTTGGGCTGACGAATGCACCAACAACCTTTATGGGGTTAATGCATGGAATCTTTCATCCTTTCTTGGATAATTTCGTACTTATATTTATAGATTATATTCTGATATATTCTAAAAATCTGGAAGAGCATAATGAACATTTGAGAATTTTCCTGGAAATTCTAAGAAAGCATCAACTGTACGCTAAGTACAGTAAATTTGATTTCTTTAAAACATAAATTCAATATCTAGACCATGTTATTTCGACTGAAGGAATAGTTGTTGCTCCCGAAAATATAAAAACCATTATGGAATGGAAAGTACCCCAGAATGTGGCAGATATTAGATTTTTTATGGGATTAGCTGGTTATTACAAAAGATTTATTGAAGGATTTTCTAGAATTGTTTTTCATATTGCATCTCTGCAAAGGAAAGGAAAAATATTCAAATGGAAAATAGAGTGTTAGAATAGCTTTGAAATACTGAAACAACTCTTGACTACCACACCTGTGTTGATGGTAGTTGATCCTAATAAAGAATATGAGGTTTATAGTGATGCAAGTAAGGAAGGTGTTGGGGAAGTCTTATCCCAGGAAGGCAAAGTGGTACCATACAAATAAAGGAAATTGAAAGACCATGAACAAAGATATTCTACATATGACTTGGAACTTACAGTAGTGGTACATGCACTCTGGGTGTGGAGGCATTACTTGCTCGGAAAAATGTTTGTACTTAGAACGAACCATAACAGCTTGACTAGTTACTTCAAGCAAGAAGATTTAAACTCAAAACAGGCAATATGGAATAACTTTCTAAGTGAATTTGATATGGAAATTCAACATGTAAAGGGAAAGGAAAATCGAGTAGCAGATGCCTTGAGCAGAAATTTACATGGTATTTATGAGCTGTATTATAATCAGTTAGAAAACCAATTTTCGGAACAGTTAAGGGAGGAGGCACAGAAAGATCCAGAATACAAATTTCTATGGCGAAAAATGGAAGAAAATATGAAGAAAGGTAGTACATATGAGTATGGAAAGAACAAAGAGCAGATGTTGACCTTCCAAGGGAAGATATATGTGCCTAACCGTATAGCTTTGAAGGAGTTGATACTGAATGAATTCCATCGCAGCAATTATGCAGGACATCTGGGATACCAAAAAATGTTAACCACAATAAGAAAGGTATATTTTTGGCCTGGTATACGAAAGAATATTTCTGAATATTTAAGCAAATGCTTAGAATGTCAACAGGTAAAGGTGGAGCACCAACATCCTGCAGGACTATTGCAGTCCATACCAATACCTGAATGGAAGTGGAAGGTTATCTCCTTAGATTTCATTTCAGGCTTACCGTGAACAAAAAGACAAAATGATTCAATCATGGTAGTGGTAGATAGATTGATTAAATCTGCACATTTTATACCTATACAGTCTACTTACAAGACAGTACAAATTTCTGACATATTTATGAAGGAAATTTTCAGGTTGCATGGAATACCAAAAGCTATGATCTCCGACTGAGATGTCAAGTTCAGATCTGCATTTTTGAAAATTTTGTTTACAGACCTGGGAACGTAGATAAACTTCAGCATAGCTTATCATCCCCAGACTGACGGACAAACGAAACGAGTAAATCAAGTATTTGAAGACATGTTATGCATGTACGTGATGTAGCAACCAACTTAATGGGAGGATTATTTGCATCTTGTTGAGTTTGCTTACAATAATGGGTATCAAGAATCCCTGAAGATGAGCCGCTTCGAGGCATTATATGTGAGGCAATGTCACACACCTATAAATTGGAATAGTCCTGAGACAAAATTAATGTTGGGACCTGAGATGCTTGCTAAAATGGAAAATGAAGTAAGAAGAATAAGACAAATTCTGAAGGCTACACGAGATCAGAAAAATATGTACCCAGATAAGAAGAGGTCTTATCGGGAATTTGAGGTGGGAGACCACGTTTATGTGAGAATTAAACCCAATAGGAGTACCTTAAGGTGGAACTTTTCTGCCAAATTATATCCCAAATTCTATGGACCTTTCCAAGTGTTGGAAAGAGTAAGATCTGTAGCCTATTGGCTAGCTTTATCTAGTCACATTCATGTTCACAATGCGTTCCCTGTGTCCTTGTTGAAGCGTTATGTGCATGATGCAAAACACATGATACATTGGCAGCATATTTAGGTAGGATATGAATAAGAATCCTAACTTGAGTTATGAGAAAATTTGTTGTATATTTATTTGGAACATTGCTGTTTTCCAGGTAGAAATGGACGGTGATTTCCTGGTTGAGCCACAACGCATACTTGACCAAAGAGAAATTGTACTCTACAAACAAGTAGTTGTCGAGGTTAAAGTGAAATGGAAGCACTTTGGACCGGATGAGGCTACTTGGGAGGATGAGAAATTCATGCAAGAAGCTTACCTGAAGCTCTTTGCAGAGCTAGAATGAAACACCGAGGATGATGTCACTTCCAAGGGGGGAAGTTGTGACAACTTCATTAAAGTTAACTAGTGCTAACTAGTTAAAAGACAATTTGTTTATTATTTTTTAGGAGGAAAGACCCAAATAATTACTGTTGTTTAAAAAAAAAAAACTATTTTCTTTTCTAAAAAGTTAATTAGTAATAATTAATTAATGAAAGGAAATATTTGAAATATACATTTAAAGCTGTTGGTGAAAATGTTTCCAAGAATTGGAGGTGGTTGGGGACAATTGGAAAATAGTTACCTACTTCTCTAAGGATAAAAATGAATCCCAGAGGAGGAGTAGGGGTTATGTGCTAGTAAGAAAAAAAAGGGGGGGATGAGGATTTTGAGAGCTGGTTTTGACCACTAGAAAAACTCAAGGAAAACCTGAGAAAAACTAGACTTTCTGAAATTGGCTGGATTGGCTATCCTGAGGTCACAACAGAAAGTGAGATCTACTGTTAACCCGGGTCATCCAGATTCTGGAGCTAGGGGGCAATTAGAGGACATAATCGCCTCACTTGATGGTTGAGAGGACCACAGATTAAATCAGAATAATCCAGATAAGTACAAAAAAGTTAATTTGCATTCTTCTTATAAGTAAGAATTATTATTGTGTTTTCTATTACAGGTACAATATCCAATTACAGTAAAAAGGAAAGAAATGTTGTATCTGTAATTAACTGGTAAATCTGTTTATGTGAAGGATAGGTACATTTGAATACATATATAATGTTGTTTCTGTAATTACTCGGCAAATATGTCCAAATGAAACGAAGGATTATTTAATTCTTAGACAAGTCTCTAAGTACTGTGATGAGAATAAATCTAGAACTTCTAGTCTCGGGTGGAGGTAAAGCCCTGCCCAAGATGCTCTGTTAATTTGCATCTTTAGTATATACACAAACTTTCTTGAATGGTGGTCTAGTCACCGAGATTAGGGTAAATATAAAACACAAATGATAAAGACCTCTGTGATACGTAATGGCAACAAGTGAGAGAAATCATAAACCACAGTGGAAGTGGAAACTCAATAAATCTTTTATGCCTAGATTTATCATTCAGAAAAAAAAATAAGTATACAGGATAAATCTGAAGAATTAATAAACAAAACCCGTGAGAGAATATTTGACCAAATCAGTTATTATTACTCTAAATAAATTTCGTCACCAGATTGCCACAAAATAAATAGTATTTTTTTCCTATTACAATAAATACCGAAAGAGTAACCTCATTTAAGCGGAAAGAAATAAACTTCCTCAGAAAGAAACTTGAGCAGAAAATATCAGTATACGGGAGAGGTATACATCATGCATAAGCAATATACTCATTAAACTCAGAGTTTTAGCAACTTCATTATAATATATAAGAGTTATGAGTAACATTCTGGTTGAAACCAGGCAAGAAATAGACATTTAAAAGAAAAAAATTTAACCAAACCCTTACTCGACCCAGAACGAGGTTCTGAGATAAATATAACAGACCTTCAATAATATTTGGTTCCAAAAGAAAGCAGTAACTATTGTATTCCGAGACCATCAGAGGTCATAAACTACAGAGCTCTACTATAGGGTGTACGCCCTCAACCATCTCTAACATTATGCAAAAAAAAAAAACTTCCTATTGCTAAAGAAAATATTTGAATGGAAACTAGAGTCGAAGAGTTGTAGCTCTCGTAGACCAGAGTACCTGGAGAACAAAGAAGATGCGTTGTATCAGCCATGATTGTAGAGTATGAGTGGTTCAGTTCACGTGAAAAGAAAAGTATACCATGGAATTGGGGTTGATAGCAAACCTGTAGAGGAGAGTAATAGGGCACGAGGGTCAGATGTTTATTTTAAAACATACGATCAAAACTAATTAAATAGTAAACCAACGAAAAAAAAGTGGCAAGAAAAGAATAATCATGAAGAAATTACTTGGTAGCAGGAAACTCCAAGCGGGTAACCTGTGAAATCGACCAGAGAGATAATGCTTTAGTAGTATCTAAAAAAAACTTTTAAACTCATGTTATTGCATATGAGAAAAATATTTCATAAAACCCTTGTTGAAATTAGTTTCGGGTCAAGTTCTCACCTGTTGGTGCGCGCCGAGAAGAGAAGTTCCTGTTGGAGCTGGGAGCAACCTCATGGCGGAAGGGAGATTGTGTTCAAGCAGCAAAGGAGTACTTTCCAACCTTTTGGAGTAGTAACTGTTAACTCTTCTGCACAGACATTATCCATACATCAAAACCCTTGCAGAGGAAACAAACAAAAACTACCCATCAGGTACGCCAAGCTAAATGAGAACCAAGATGGAGAACCCAAGAAAACTTAGAGTTAGTCAACTCCATTTCATTCTCTCGCCAATGCAACATATTCATTGATTAACTTACCGATGAACGTCGAGGATCATGGAAGTACCCTCGTAAAGAGCGAGGAATCCCAAAGAAATCTGACAGTTTTCGTAGTAAGTTAATGTCATGTAGTGTGGTATTAAATTCCGAGTTGATTGCCAGCTAATAGAACTTCATATGTTTAAACATAAAGACTCTGAGTAGAAATTTATATGATGCCTATGACTATATAATAATAATAAAAAATAAGCCACGATAATATGAGAAATATAGCGTTTATATTTATGGGTCAACGACCTTTTTAATATAGTTAAATGAGATTCATAATCTATATTGAATCATGGTTTTGAAAGAATGAGGAGGTAATATGAATTTTTTTTTTTTACCATGTAATTATTTTATAGTGGAATGTTACAATCTAAATTATATATATATATATATATATATATATATATATATATATATATATATATATAAAGTGGGTGTTGAGCAAAAAAAAAATTGGACACTTGGAAAATCTATGAACAAATACATAAGACATCATATGAATTTTATCATAGTTTTCACAGCTTGTTTTTTTTTTTTTTATAAACTTTCTGATAGGCTAAATCTATAAACAAATAAATTAAGATCCATTTGAATTTTATTTTCTAAATTATTTATATTTATTGTTTCTATTTTTATTTTATTTTATTTAATTTTTGTTTTTATTTTTATTATTTATTTATTGAATTTGGTTTCATTTTTATTATTAATATATGAAGTAAATTATACTTGAATTCTTGGACGAAAAGGTGTTCTACATCTTAGTAGAAGGTATGGGAAGATGTTGTCATATTAATAAATGTGTCTAAAAATTTAAATCTTAGTTAAATATGAGAGATGTTGTAGTGCAATTAAAATAAAACATTAAATAAAATAATAATAATAATAATAAAACACAATAAAAATTTCATTAAAAAGGTATAAAAACACAAAATGTAATAAATTGATTCAATTCAATTTGTTATAATGTAATTTTGATTTTTTTAGTAAAAGTACATACAATTTTTTCTTTAAAAAACTTATAATATGAATATCTCATTAAAATGAATTTAAATAATAATGATTCATATTAATAACCAATATTTTCATATAATTAATAAACATATAAAAAATAAATAAATTTAATTAAAAAAACATATAATTAAAAAAAATGACTTCTAACTATAAAAATTCAAATATATATAATATAAATAGTAAGATAAATTAAGATCCATTTGAATGTGTTACATTAGAATAAAATTAAATAACAATGATTCATATTTATAATCAACATTTTAAAACATATAAAAAAATAATAAATTTAATTAATCCAACACAAAATTAAAAATAAAAATATTTCTCAATAAAAAAATAGAAATTAAGGTCCATGCCATTATGTAAATAAGATAATTATTTATACTCGTAATCATTATATTTAAATTTAATTAATGATGATTATGGCAATGGTTAGCATCCACAAAGACCATATATTGGACCTTAAGAGAGAAGTGATTAATTAAAGTTCTTAAATATTTTATTTCTGTGATAAAAAGTAATGGAGAGAGATGTTCCTAGGTCACTCTAGTTTTTATGACTTAACAAGTCAAGAAGGAATGTATACTATTCATTTTTTATGTTACACACACACACATATATATATACACTTTAATTTTTTTTTTAATAATATTCTTAACCATGGAGATTTTTAATATGTAAATAAACTTTGTTACAATATTATGGACTAATACCATGACTTACCAATACCGCATGCCCAAAAAAATTCTAACGCATTTTATATGACATTTGTTTTAATTAATGAATTTAATTAAAAGAGTAAAACTAATTTGGAATTAAATATTAATCTTTGATATGTGTATACTACTAATTAAATTTTATAATATTCCATAGAAGTTAAATTTCTACCATCCACCCACATAATTATTGATAATTGAATTAAATTTTAAAACTCCATTCCAAAAAAAGAATTCCTACTAGCATAATTAAATTTAAAATATTATAAAACATGTCAAAATATATGGCATGTATTAATAGGGTAAAAAATAAGGATATTTATATGTGCACATGTAAAAATTTTATAAATATAAATAATATTATTAGGAATCAACATAAATTTATTATAATTTTGGATCTACCAAAGCATAGAGATGAATTAGATTTTTCTAAATGTAAACGTTTTCTAAATTTGTATTTGAAAGATTTCATTCCTCTAAATCTTTGGAAGATCTAGATTTAAACTAAACCTATACTAGTATCTAATATTCAAATGATTTCAGTATAAAAATGAAATTGGATGAATTGTTTGGTAATTTTAATAGAAATATTAATTATAAAGAGAAAATTATGATTTTAAATTGATGATGATGATGGATAAAGTCAGTGAGACCAAACTTTGGTCTATCGGACCTAAATCCTAATTATTTAATTTGTTTTAAAATTGTACTCCTGTGCTCAAAGAGCTTGGAGAGAAACTTTTGGAGTTCACTATAATTTTGACATGTTAAAAGACTAGGAAGGTCGGTATTGCAACAAAGATTATGGAACTCAGATCTAATGTGGGTGTACAAGCACTCTAAGAGGAAGTGATTTTCATCCTCAATGTTCATATTCTCACAGAGATGCAAGATACTTTCCACCCGTGGTGTTTTAGCAACTGCCCAACGAAACTTGTTTCACTATGGAGCTCATGAGAGAGTTTGTTCTTATCTTGGTTATATTAATTTTTTTTCTTTGAGCTAGTTAAAACAAAGAGACACTTTTGATCTTTTAGAGTAGGGTTGACATCCTTATAATATCTTAATTTTCTTTTAGCCTCTAAATATTTCTCAAACCACATTTTCTCTTTAAACTTAGAAGTAACAATATTTTGAATGTTATTAATATTTTGCAATGCAAATTTTTAGTGGATCTCCCAATGATTTAACCAGGGCCTCGTATCTTTATGCCAACCTCGTTTCAGCCCTAGGTGGTTTTGGCTGGAATTTAAAGCTAACTCCAGAAATCTATGGTCTCCCGTGCTAACCTTAATCATACACAATAATGGTTAGAGTTAATCTATGCAAAGTAACACATCTCTTGTAATAATTTGAAATTGAAAAAAAAAACACAAATTTTTCCATGACAAATAGATATTCTAGTCCTCCAAATTAATTGCTTATTAGAATATAGTAAATATTATTTATTTATTTATTTTTAAAAATTCCAATATTCAGAGTATTTAATTTTCTTTTCTTTCCTCCGAAATTAGATTTAATTCTATTAAGAATTTTGAGAGCAGTCAGAATCTTGAAACTTTTCTAATTTTTCAAAAAATTTAATCTAATTTTCTCATAATCATATAGAATTTTGTATTATTCTCATAACGAAATTGTTACTGTTTTAGACTACGCTTTATTGAACGGCTTGCCCTGCCATGCTGCGCGACGTAAGAATTACGACCAACATGTTATAAAACAAAACCGTGCATGGGATAAACTTCACTAGAATAGATACCCTCCCCATAAAAGTCGTCTAAAATTGAAATTCCCGGACTTCACTGGGAATTTGATTTTTATTTAATATTCGAGGCGTAATTGGAGAAGTTATGGAAATAGCGAGGAGCAGTGACGTAACACCAGAACGGACTTGCTGAATCCAATTCAGTGGTGGAGCACAGATTCACTGAAACGGCGCCGCCATTCCTTTGTCATTGATGCACCAACGTTGACCATATCGATAGCGGTGATCACCATTTCACAATCAACTTAGACTTAGGTGCTATTGAGTACAGTATCGATGAAGCTTATAAGAATCATTAAGATTAAGATTGTGCCCAGAGCAGTTTTCAAGACATATATAATCCTTCCTTAGGATTGGACCACGTAACTCAAGATATATATAATCTTTTTTAAGGATTAGACGATATAATTCAAGATTCAAGGAAAGAAAAACTCTCCCTCTAATTCAAGATTTAAGGAGAAAAAACCTTCCCACTTAACGGTTGGACCATATTTTCACAAATATTTTTTACCACATAATTAATTCAAGATTCAAGGAGACAAAACTTCCCATCTAATTCAAGATTTGATGAGAAAAAAACTCCTCAACTATTGGTCCACATCTTCCTTTTTCAAGTTAAGGGAAGGTTGTCATCAATGACATGGCTAAATTGTTATTAAATAATCTTCCCGTATCCTCCTTTTCGCATTATAAATTGGTAGGGTTGTCATCAATGACATCGCGGACATAGCTAAATTGTTATTACATAGAAATATTCCCCTATCCTCCTTTTCACATTATAAAGTGGTAAGGTTGTCATCAATGACATGGCTGAATTGTTATTAAATAGAAATCTTCCACTTCTACTCATTCTCGAGCATCACTTACACTCACTTTCGATGGAATTCATACCTTTCTCACCGACCTTCAGTGGAATCCATGGCTTTCCACTCTTGATTCGACATCAGTCACATGGGTAATTTATTGAAAATCTTCCCCTTCTACTCGTACAAGAGCATCTTTCGTACTGTAGATAGCGTAGATATAATATGCAATTTCATAATTTTGATTTTATTTTGTTATTTAAGAATGTCAATTTCACTAATAAAAGGTTTTCCAGTAATAGTGTTTCCTTTTTTTTATAATAACTGGATATCTTCAATGTGTAAGTGATATTACAAATTTTCATCATTACATAAACTAAACTAAATGACATATAATTATTTGGATGGCTATCTATTTTTATCAATCATTTAATTTATATAGTTGTGCTAGTTATTACCAATTTAGTATAAAATGAAGTATTACATCAAATAATAATAATAATAATGTGGTGTCATTTAAAAAATAATAAAAATTAGAAATTGATTCATTCAAATTATTGTATTGAAATTTTGTTTTTATTAATAAAATCAAAATGTTCATAACATGCATATCACATTAAAGTGATTTTGAATAATTATTGATTCAGGACATGTCAAAACATATAATTAATAAACATATAAACACTTAATAAATTAAATTAAGAAACATATAATTAAAAATAAGAATATTTCTAAATATGAATATGATAGTGATATTAGTACAATATAAATAGTATTATTAATAACCAACATGGATCCATGTTAACTTCCAACCTACTAAACACTAAGAAGAATAAAATCTGTCAAGTTGTAAAACATTTATCAAGTTTTGTGCTCAAAGAGGACCTTACACCTTGATATAATTGATCCCTCTCAACTCTTTGTAGATCCATAGTTAGGATGGATTTAAGCCAGTGAGTAGCACAATCATATTAATAAAGTTATTTATATATGTAAATTGGTATCATTTCTCACCTTTTAAAAATAATGGCATTAATAAGTGTATAAAAGTTGGAAAATTATATTGATTGATCTATATAAATCACCTTATTTATGTGGTTGTGCTAATTGATAGTCAACATGTGTGGAGACAATTCATATGCTATGGTTGACTATGGTTGATGGTGTTCGATTACCATTTACTATGCTTGACCATGGTTGATGATGGTTGATGAGGGTCAAACATGTTTGATAATGGTTGACCATTGCTGTTGAGGATTGACCCTAGTTGACCAAGGGAATATGAATAGTCAACATTGGTGACCATTGTTTGCCATAGGTGAATGAGAGTGACTCTGGTTGAATATGTCTATATATGGTTAACCAGGTATGACCAAAGTAATCATTCTTGAGTTAACCACAATTGAAGTTGTTGTCCATGTTTGACTTTGTTGACCATAAATGATCTTGTTTGAGCACAGGTTGAATATTTGTGAGCATAGTTCAATATGGTTGTTATTGTTTAAATAAATATTCGCATGGTTGACAATATTGACCATGGATGACCATGGTGAACATGGTTGACCATAGGTTGACCATAGAGACCATGGTTAACCATTATTGACTATGTTTTGGCTATGGTTGAATATGGGTGATTATGGTTGACTTTGTTCGACTATGATTGATTATGGTTAAATATGGTAAAATTATGGTTGCTGTGTGTCAACCTTGGTCAACTATGGTTGAATACGGTTGACTGTGGTTGACCATTGTTGATGATATATGAGGATTTTTACCATTAGTGGCCATGGTTGAGGATGAATGAGGATTCATCATTGGTTACCATGCTATACGGTAAGTTACCAAGGTTAATTGTAATTAACTGTGGTTAAATGTGGTTTAGAATGGATGACCATGAATGACTGTAGTAATCATGGTTGATCGTTATTGAGTTTGATTGATCAAGGTTGATTATGTTTGAACTTATTGTCCATGTTTAATCATGTTTGACCATGGTCAACATGTTTCACCATAGATGAGCTTGTAGAAGCATGGTTGACAATATTTAACTATGGCTGATTGTGGGTGATCTGGATTTTATGTAGGAACAAAATAGAATACATATATAACCATAAACATATAGATGCAACAGAAATAATGCATCATTTTATTAATAAAATAATGAATGAAATAGGCTTACAAACATAATAAAAAACAGCTAGGGTGTTGGTAGCGTGTCTCTGAGAAGAGATGTGGTGTACGCAGGCCTCTGCATTGTGTTACATTGAGGCTCGAAGGCCTATTATAGACATAGTGGAAATATATGAGCTAGAGTACTAGCAGTGCTTATCTCTGAGAAGAGATGTGTTGGCTGCCAGCCCGTGAACTATGTTACAGAACTGAAATGATGGGAACAAGCGAGCTAGGGCACTAGTAGCACTTATCTCTGAGAAGAGATGTGTCAGCTCCCAGCACCCTTGAACTGTGTTACAATGAGGCTCAAAGGCCTATTTATTGTTGAGAAACAATGTAAAACATGAAACATTTAAAAACCTAACCCTAAGAGATGAAGCACCAAAACTATTGGCCCCATTTGGGTAAGTTGGTGTTTCAACTTCCTGGGGAGGTAACTTTGGCATCCGATCTCCGTTTGACATGCTCAATAGCTCGTTAGAAAGATATATCCAACGAATACAACTTTTGAGTGAGCAACATCAATTGATAACCCATGTTGCTCCCTATTTTCCCAAAAAGTGTTGTTTAGGTCCTCAAAACGGCTCCGGAAGTTCAGGACCCGAAAAACTGCTATAAATAGTAAGTTGTGATGAAACTTAAAAACTAAAATAAATGATGGTGGGGGTTCAAATGGATTCGGTGGGTGGACACCAATATCCACGTGGATCATTAAGTCCCCAAAACGGCTCTGGGAGTAGAGGACCCGAAAACCTGCTAAAAATAGTAAGTTGTGTTGAAGCTAAAAAACTAAAAGAATTGATGTTGCGGGTCCAAATGGAATAGGTGGGTGGCCACCGATATCCACATGGATCATTAAGTCCCCATAATGGCTCCAAGACTGCAGGACCCGAAAACCTGCTAAAAATAGTAAGTTGTGTTGAAGCTCAAAAACTAAAAAAATTGATGCTACGGGTCCAAATGGAATAGGTAGGTGGCCACCGACATCCACCTGGATCAATGGGTGAACATGGCTGAAATTTTTTGGCATCATTTAATTATAATTGAGTATGGTTTAGCATGTTGACTATGTTTGACAAAGTGGTTGACCATGTTGGTTATGGTTAAGAATGGTGAGAAATGACAATGTGAAATTTAAATCATGGTTGAGCATGGATTTCTCATGTTTGACCTCATTTGATTATGTTGATCATGTTGACCATGTGTTGCTGAGGTAAATCTCTCTGCAGATAGAGGCGATCCCACTAGCCCTAGAGTGGGTCTAGCCACAAACAAGACATGCTATATCATCAATTCCTAGCTAAGAATGGACAAAGACTTGGTATATCACTTACCGTAGGTCCTGCACTATTGTGTTGTCCGAAAGAATGGCTGCGTCTCGCTCTTGATTCGATAGATGATGATCCGCTCGTTCTCATGCCCAGATACCTACACACACAAGAAATGAAGACGATACACAACATATTATTTTTCATTCCTAACTATCAGTCAGTCGAAGAAGACTAAATCAAATGCGTCAAATAAACATAACACAGAGATGGAATCAATACCATAGTCGATTATATTGCTTCGAAATTGTGATCTCCTCTAGCAAGGTTCTAGCGAAGCACGTCTCACAAAGCTCATCGGGAATTTAGACAGTGCTCTCTCTACGGGATCCTCCTTGGTTCAACATTCTCTATAGCGATTACTCGGCTATAATATCTCTTCTCCAACTTCAGCTTCTTGGCTATATGTTCAGCTAGATTTTGTAAAGGGAGAAGGATTTTTTGTATAGAGGGAGAAGGAGAGGTTAGGATCCCTGTAATCATGGGGGGAGTCTTATCTTCAAAGAATGTTCCATCAACGATCTCCTAAAGGAAGAGATCCGTGGCTTATCGAGTTTAACCACTTGCAATGAGTCATTCCTGAGGTGGTTAAAGGAAACTTCCACCTCTAATTTGTTATAAAACATTCCCAAAAAGGCTGGCGTGGGCCCAAAAAAGACACAGAGTGCCAGTTGGTGCAGGCTCTAGTGAAAATATTCCCCATTAGCATGTGGGGTGAACTAGCTACCCACGCCAATGCCAAAACATAGGTTTTTGAGTGCTTTATGAGGAAATGTTTAACATGAGAAATAATGTCCTTATGCAGAAGGATGCAAAGAAGGTATTTGCAGAGTATGACACTACTCACAGGTCACGGGAAAGGCCCTCCAATATGCGAGGTGAGGGATTGTAGGGACGATGACAAAATGTTGTGTAATAGATGCCCCCTAAAGCATGAGTTCCAAAAGAGAGGGAGGGGTGAAATGATTTATGAGAATGTGTCTGACCCAAACACTGTTGTCAGAAGACCTGCAAGTACAAGTACAACTGATACATCTGATACATGACATGTGGCATGGGTGTAGCCATCCAAAATAGAGTATATAAACAATGAGATCTGAGGTATGGACATAGCCATCTAGCAGTAGGGATCAATCAATAGACTAAGGTATGGTTGCAACCATCCAATCAGAAGAGTCACATAATAAGTCATAGTAATCCACAAAGAACTCGCAGTCTAGATTTTGTCAGACAAAACCCAGGGTCTTGCGCTCCATCTCGACCCGAATAAAGTACAAATTCGAGCATGTGAATATGTGAGATGAAGTCGAACATGCAAAAAAATCATCTGATTACCAGCCAATGATGAAAGCCATTAACAAACGCAAGAGAAACCACCAATAATGACAATGGCTCTCAAGGTACAAAAGGTACAATCCACAGAGTGTGAACAACGATCTGATGTCGAAAACTCATAGAGTCAGCCAATCAAAGGCCAATGATGTAAACCTTTTGTCGAATGTGAAGAACCTGCCATTGAGGCATGCATACTCCAAGGTACCTGAAGGGAATTTCTAGATCAACTTCCTAGATAATGAGCTAGATTCGACTGGGAGGGACCTTGATCGAAGGTGAGCCATAATGTTTCCCACATCATCAACATGAGACAAAGGAATATGATGTTTGTGAATCAAGACCAACATAGAATCAAAGGGAGGTTGAGAAATTCGGAGGCAAACTTCTCTTGAACATATCAGTGGCACAACACTGGATTTGGCAGTATTTGACATCAAGGGATCTAAGGTCATGGTGATGTGGCAAAGAGAAGATGAGAGGTCAAAAAGGATTACCCAAACCCACGGAGGAAAACAAATGACGAAGTGAGATATCCCCAACCTGACACGAATGTAGACAAGTGTCATGTTCAAGAGCGACATAGTACCAACACGACTACAATCTTGGTTCCATTTTCCCCCACCATTTCTAGTGAGTACCCCAATTATATTTGAAAACAAGCTTGAAGGGGATAGCATGTGCTTGTGATGTAAGTTTTTCCTTCGGACAAATCCAACCTAGTACATTTTACGAGCCATGGGAAGGAGGAACTCGAGTAACATCATCACGATGGAGTCTGATGTCATCAATTTTAACTAGTCTGACAACGGAAGAACTCGGCATCCTTTCATGTTTAGAGAGTTTGAAAAGAAATAAAAATAAAACTCCAGAAAGGCCCTTTTCGTAAATAGTTAGATCCAAAAAGGTATAAAACTATGTTCGAGAGATCCTCTTAGTCGCGATCGGCTAAGGTATTCCATTTTCGTAAATAATCCATCCCAACCTGAAAAAGGGGTAAACGTATACTGGGTAGATATCGTTTCACAACCAATTTAACAAGTTCAAAAAGACAAGCGACTCGGCGATCTTTTCAGTTTTAGAGAGTCAGAAAAGAGCTGAAATATGACTCTAGTAGTGAATTTTTCGTGTTTTTACTGAGTCCGAAAAAGTATAAAATACAACTCGTTCTTCGTCAAAACCATATGAAAACCTGTCGTTGCACAAAAAGATGTGTGTAAAATGTATTTCTCGAAAGTAATATGAAAATAATCACCTAATATTTTTTAAAACATATTTTTAGACTTTGAAAAGTTATAAAAGATCATAAATGGTAAAAACAATTTACTTTTCACTTTTACCTCTTTGTGGAGCAACAATGGTCCATTTACCTTGTGATCTCATGGCGAGGAGTGCGAGCAAACTAGTGGACCGATCCATATTTCGTCAGTTTCAGGTAGGAGCCGACATCATTGGCCATCTTTTGACCTATATTTTTTTGTGTTTAGTTGTCATTTTGGCTCCCTTATGGAAGGATTTTTAAAACCTAGGGCATTGCGGTTGGTGCAGGTTTTGGCCACGGACCCGCGCCAATCGACCATTTTTTACACAGGGGTCGTGCCAGGTGGCGCAACTGTTAGCAAAATAGTCGCGCCTACCACGCAAGTCAAAAATCTTCTTTAAATTGAAGAAAATGTAGCCAATTTATTACAAATTTCAATACCCAAGGGGTCTTATAATATTCCTATGATCAATTCATGCAGGTACAAAAGCAAAAAAGATTGTTATCGAGTGGAAAGAGAGAGAACATAGTGAGGAGGATGAACAAGCAATGGAAAATGAACAATGCATGAATGCCCTCAGAAATTGTGGGCTCAAGAAGTTCTTCTTGACACCATGTCTCTGGGCTCAACCCGAATTGCTTCAATATCTAATAAGCATTTGGGATGAAGATCAGGAAAATTTTGTGCTTCAGGATCAAGAGCTTGAACTGGAAGCCTCAGATGTTTATTTCATCACTGGATTGTCACACAGAGGTGCGGTCCCTATCTTGACCAATACCTGTCCTTTCGGGGAAAGCATGGGAATGGTAATTGACAGGGTGTGCTGACGGGCAAAAAAAGGAATAGGGATGGCAAAGTGGACATCCAAACCATCCCTAATCTGGCACTAAGAGTAGTGCTACACACTATCACACGGGCTGCGGGATCGCATGCATCTTATGAGGCCATGAAGACACAACTACTTCTCACCTCAGAGTGCATGAACCTGACCATCTTCAAGTGGGCCAAGGCCGTGACTATCAACACCAAACGACAACTCACTAAGTGCAAGAAGGCCAAACTAAAGAAGTTTAGGTATGCATCGATTTTGGTATCGTTATTCTTGGAACGATTACCCATATTCCAACGTTAGGAGGTTATTGTCCTGATGTCGCCACCCACAGAGCCACAAATCGCCCGATGGGCCGCACTGATGCCTAAAGTAGGGGGTCACCAATAGATGTCTTGGAGGCTAGAGTTTTTTTATTGGCTCCGACGACAACTGATTGTCATGGAGGAATGTCCCTATGCCAGCAAAGACTCCACTGGAGATCCCGACCTCCCGCTCCCAGGGGAGAGGATTTGGACGAAGAATTAAGTGAGACTCATTTTTTATTTTCATGAGTTTTATGATTTTTTGGTATATATGCATGTTCTCACAGTTAAAATTTATATGTATGTATATGTTGGCCGAGAGCATCCTGCAGGCATGTCGCCAGTAGTGAGGTGAGTTCCTCGCGATTTTGATCGTCATGGTGAGGGTGGTGAGGAGGAGCTAGTACAAAACGTGGAAGGGATCGCCTGTGGGGTCCCAGACTATGCTTGATTAGAAGATGTCCCTCGGGCCTATCAGAGACACACTGTAGGGGTTCTAAGTTGTATCCATTACTTTCTGAGGTGGTTGGTATGGGCGTTGACGTGATATCATGAGCACCACATCAATTAGGCACTTAGGCTTTATTTCTGCACGTTTTTAAGAGATATGTTGTCTCACGATGTAACTGAAATAGACATATATTATTTTTTGGGTTTTATGATGCACACATTGTAAACAATCGATATATATATATACATCTATATTCTCACATGGGTCTATTTACATATGATGATGTTTTTATAAATTGCGCAAATATCTATCTAGCACAATGTTAGCTATTGCATTTGTTAATGTATTAATTCGTCTTGGTATACTTTGATATGTAATAAAATCAAAATGCCTTTCAAGTAAACAAATACGCAAATATAATTTCAAAATACGTGGGTTTCAAACCAAATGATGACCGTTAAGTTGAATAACAACAAGTTCTGAATCCAAATTCACAAGCAATGCGTGTATGCAGAGGTTAACTACCTCGGTTAATAGTTCCAAAACAATGCTATATTTAGTGACACTATTTGTAGTTGGTCCTAGAAAAATACCTTGTAGGTTAATCAACTCACCAACATGATCATAGATTACCCAAGCTGCCAAAGACAAGTTCCCGATATTGCGGGAAGCACCATCTGCGAAACCGACATAAGGGGAAATAGACATCTGCACAACAAATAAGACCCAATAAGCAGAAAAAGCTCACAATGCACATAAAACCAAAACATGCACAAAAATGAAAAAATCACCTATGTACACATATCATGCATGAATGACTCAAGCATAATACTTTTTGAGGTACAACCCATTTTTGGGTTGCAATAAAGGACAACCTTCATAATCAATGAGCTCATAAGCCCCATTTTGTAACACACGTTTAACGATGTAGGGCTCATGCACATGGGTTGGAATTTTCCTGCCCCCAGCTTGTCATGAGCTTGGTCGTATAGGAGAATGAGATCACCTTCGATGAAAGAACGAGGGGAAACTATTTGGTCAAAATTGGCTTTGACTCGCTTCTTCTGTGCTTCGATGAACAAGGTAGCCAAGCGATGAGTTTCATCGAATCTCTCTAAGTAGAGAAGATGCTCTTCTTTAGGCGAAGTATCAGGCAATAATTCCACAACTATTTTGAGCGAAGGGATTTCGCATTCAATTGGAAGAGTTGCTTCCAGACCGTATACCAATTGAAATGGGGTAAATCTGGTCGCACTCTTAATAGACGTTTAGTAAGCCCAAAGAGATGAGAACAACATGAGATTCCAATTTGATTTGTGTATCCCAATTGTTCGTTGAAGCATTGTAACAAGGAATTTGTTAACGGCTTCAACCTGGCCATTAGCTTGAGGGTAATAAGGCATTGAGCTGTCGTGACACAGGCCCAACTTATATGTCAGCTCCGCTATCATATAATCCCGAAAATGAGAACCATGATCAGTGATGATGGCCTGAGGAACACCAAAATGAGTAATAACATGACTGAAAATGAATTTTTCCGTTGTCTTACCGTCCGCAGCCAGTGTAGGCATTGCTTCAGCCCATTTTGTGAAATAATCCATGGCAACGATAATATAGGCATGCCCCCTAGTCAAACGAGGGTTACATGTCATAAAATAAATGCCCCATTTGGAAAAAGGACCCATGGTAATAATAGGATGTAAAGGAACTGGTGGCGCATGCATCTTGCGTTGATATATCTGGCACACATGATATTTGCATACTGCGAAAATGTAGTCTTTTAAGATAGACGACCAGAAATAGCCAGCACAAAGGATCTTCTGTGCGGTGGCATAACCAGAAATGTGACCACCATAGGAACCACTGTGACAGTCATTTAAAATTTCTCAGCCTCCTCAAGGGTCAGACATCGGTGGAGCATGGAATCGACTCCAATACGATAAATGGTATCTTCGACGATATGATAGGTTTGCGACTGATGCTTAATGTGGCATCGGGCATCCTTCGTCAACTCAGACATGAAAGTAGAGTTCTGGAGGTACACGATGATATCATCATACCACGGATCAAGGGTGCTAATCATAAAAAGAGTTTCATCTGGAATATGATCCTCAGATCAAGAAGGAGAAGAGTTGGCGGGGAGAGAACAGATCAAATCAGAAAAAACAAGTGATTTCTTCGATTTGGCTGTAGTGAAATCCAAACCAAACTCTTGGAGGATAACGATCCACTTCGAGTATTTTCCCCCTAGCAACTACCGAGAGAGAATATAAGTCATGGGGTTCCAGTCAGAAATCACAGTCACCATGCGTAAAAGGATGTAGTGACAAAAACACTGGACGGCTTGGACGTCAGCCAACACTGACTTCTCGACATGTGCGTAACACGTTTCAGGGTCGAAAAGGTTTTGAGACAAGTAGTAAACAACATTCTTGTTACCATCATCATCATCTTGAACCAAAACCATGGCAATCGTGCTGAAGGTGGCAATGAGATAAAGGGTGAAATCATGATGGTAATTCGAAGGATGTAATAGGGGAGCGTTGACGAGCAACGTCTTTAGCCTATCAAAAGACTGTTGAGAAATATCATCCCAACAGAAAGGGACGTCTTGCTTTAAAAGTCGTGTGAATCTTTTGGCTACTTCAGCATAGTTTGGAATAAAACGACATAAGAAGTTCACTTTCCCTTGGAGACTCTAGAGCTAGTGCAACAAGGATGGGGAGGGGAAATTAACAATAGCCTCAACCTTCAGTGGGTCAAGGAAAATTATATCTTTAGATATGATAAAGCCTAAAATTCTACCAGAATCGACGCAGAAGATGCATTTATGCGGATTGAGCTGAATGTTGTATCGTCTACAATGAAGAAAGATCTGGCAGAGATGATCCGGGAGGTATCTTCATGCAGCTGAATGAGTCATAAGGTCATCCAGGTATGGTTGAAAAATATAACAAATATCATGAAAGGCATAAGACATCGCACGTTGAAACGCAGTTCCAGCGTTTTTCAAGCCGAAAGGGAGTTTCTTATACGCGAATGTTCCCCACATATAGATAAAAGCATCTTGTGTTGATCAGATGGGAGAATGTTGATTTGATTATAGCCAGAAAAACCGTTCATAAGGGAAAAAATCTCTCTCCCAGCATAATCGTCAATGATCTGATCAATGAAAGGGGTGGGATAGTTATCCTTAGGATAAGCCCGATTGATATCGTGATAATCAACACAGACACAAATTTCCCCTTCCTTCTTATCCATAGGGAAAATGTTAGAAACCCATTTTTTCAAAGGAATCGGATAAATGAAACCTGCTTTGAGAAGTTTTTCCACTTCATCTTTTATGGCGGCGGCTTTCCGAGGATGCACTAGACGCAGATGTTGGTACATAGGCTTCGCACTTGGGTAGGTGGGAATCTCATGCACCATAATACTGGGATCAATAATAGGAATATCTTCGTAAGACCAGGCAAAAACATCACGAAATTCGTGAAGGAGGCTAGTATACACTTGGACTTCCTCAGAAGAGTAAGTGACTCCCACATGGGTGTTCTCGACAATACCCGGTTTCATGGAAATATCGATAGGCATTGTTTGAGTGATTTTACCCAAGTTACCTTCCGCGAATACTTCACGAGTCAAGATAGGAATTTGATGTGGCAGAGAAGGAACTTGGGATTAAAAATGCTCAAGATAGTCACGCATCACCCCGCGGTAGGGCATAAACGAGGAATGATGATGCCCATCACTCCACAATAGATATTTGAGAGAAATGGTTTCCATAATAGCTTCATTGGATGGAAACACTTATTTCAAAGGATCATGCGAATCGGAATCGCCGAGCCAGGGGGATTGAGAATAAACATCAAGAGCCATGCTCAAAGGAGCACCTTCAAAAAGGGAAGAACCAGATGCAGTTGTAAGCTCACAATAACTGATTTCGATTGGACTAAGCGGCGTCGAATCCCCAAAATAATTAACCTATTTAGGCAAAGGGACGATCGATGGGTCATCTGACCAAGAGATCATATTAACTTGAATGGTATTTGGTGGTGGAAAGGGAAAAATACCCATGAGAGTGGGGTCTTTGAAGAGATCGGGCCCTACACTGTCAGGGGGAGATAGAATCTGATCCACGTATGGCATATTGCTCTCGAAATATGAGGTAAATAATGACAACTGATCGACAGTGATGATTTTTCCTGTGTGAGGAAACTTTTTAAGTCGAAAGAGGGTCGACGGAACGCACAGCATGGCATGAGTCCAACTGCGACCAAGTAGAAGATTGTAATTGAGTTTAGCATCAACGACTTCTACTTCAATGTTGACCATATTTCCTTGCAATGTGATCGATAATCTAGTGAGAACACCCAAGGGTTTCGATTCCCTTCCATCAAATTCCTCAAGGGAATTGGGTGACGAAGTGAGAGCTAGAGAGCCAATAGCCTTCCAGCAAGCATATGAAATGAAATAGGTGGATGAATCTTCGTCCACAATGGCCCTATGGATATTGAGACCATTAATACTGACTTGTATGACAAGTGCAATATAGTGTGGAAGTCAGGGACGAAATTCTCTAAGTCGAAAGTGAGAAGACTAGAATCAGTAGGATCGATACTGCCGATCACAGATAATAACGCCTTCTGTTGAGATGGAGAAATCTACACGACTTCCAACATGGACATCGGGGATGGCGCCTGTTGAGGAGGTAAATCCCCTCTGTGGATAGAGGCGATCCCTACTAGCCCAACAGGGGTCTAGCAACAATCATCAAATGCTACAGCGCAAGTTCCTAATTACGAATAAATAAGCCAACAATGGAGGCCTACCTGGAGTCCAGCGCTATGATTCGTAGAAGAGACAGCGTTCCCATTCCTCAGCCTCGGTAGATCATGATCCCCACGATCTCCATGAATGGACACCTGTACATGCAAGAAACAACACGAATACAAGCATAAAATCCAGAATACGCAACTATATATCAGTCAGAAAGCATATAACTCATTATTAACATAAGTGAAAAACAGAGTGGAACCATAACCGGTAGTCATTCATTAATAAACAATAGAAAGAGAGTACAACCAATGTTCTGATGCCACGGTCTCCTTCGTAAGGGTACCCAGTCGTTCACGTCTCGCAAAGCTCACCAGGGAAAGGGCAAGCCTCTCTAGAGTCTCTCGACGATAGTCTCCTTACTTGAGTCGGCCTTAAGGGAAGAAAGAGGGCTCTTACAGCACAAAGGCTCTTGGGAATTTGGAGATTCAAAGCTTAGGCACTTCAAGACTAGCTTGCAATGGAAATAGGAAAGCTTTTATAGATGGGGAAGGAGGGAGTTGGGATCCCTATTATTGTGGGATTGGCCCTATCATCAAGGAAGGTTCCATGAGAGGTGGAAAACCACTTCCCTTCCATGGAACTCCCGTAGCCAAACCTCCCAACTCAAGATAGGCAATGGTTTCTGAGTTTGTTGAAACACAACTTCTGCCATCTTTATTTAAAAAACATTCCTTAAATTCGTTGGCGCGACTGCGACTCTGGGACAGAGCGCCAGTTGGCGCGGCCTGTTTGTAGGATTTTCCCCATTGGCATGAGTGATGAAATGTCTGCCTGCGCCAATGCAAAAGGAGATGTTTTCATGGTTTTTTGCAAGGAGATGTCTTTAGGACAATTGAAGCTCATGTTTAGAGGAATGCATTGATAATGGTTTCAAGGCATGACATTGTTCACAGGTCACAAAATGGGTCCTCCATTGTGCGGGACGGGGAATGGTAGGGACGGTGACAAATTACTGTGTAACAGATGCCCCCTAAAGTATGAGGCCCGAGAGAGAGAGGGGTGAAATGCTTTACGAGAATGTGTTCAACTGAAGCTCCACCGTCGGAAAACCTGCGTAGAAAAATACAACTGATATCTCAAGTACATGATATATATGCGGTATGGGCACAGCCATCCGAAACAAAGTACACTATAATCCGGATCCAAGGTACGGGCGCAGCCATCCAACGAGGATCAAATAAATAGACTCAGGTATGGTCGCAGCCATCCAATCAGTGAGTCATGTACATAATGATAATAATCCACAATCGCAACATGGATTACAATAGACACAATCCAGGGTCTTGCACTCCATCTCGACCCAAACAAAGTACAAGTTCAAGCATGCGAATATGTGAGCTAAAGTCGAACATGCAAGAACATCGTCTGATTACCAGCCAATGATGAGAGTTGTTAACAGACGCGAGAGGGACCACCAATAATGACAATGGCCCTCAAGGTACTATAGGTACAATCTACGGCGTGTGAATCAATGAGTTGGCATCGAAAACCCGTAGAATCACTCAATCGGAGCCCAATGATGAAAACCCCACGTCGAATGCGACGAACCTGCCATTGAGGCATGCAGGCTCCAAGGTACCATAAAGGAGTCTCTAGATCAGCTTCCTGGATAATGAGTTGAAGTCGACAGGAAGTGACCTTGATCGAAGGTGGGCCATAATGTTTCCCACATCATCGACACGAGACAGAGGAACATGATGTTTTTGTTGTGAATCAGGATCGTATGAGGATCAGAGGAAGGTTGATATTCGTAGAGGCCAACTTCTCTTGAACATATAAACGGCACGACAGTGGACTTGGCAGTATTTGACATCAACGGATCAGAGGTCATGGTGATGAGGCAATGAGCAGATGAGAGGTCAAAAGGGATTATCCAAACCCACGAAGGCAAAGTGAAGAAACGAGATGAGATGTCCCCAACCTGACACGAATGCAGACAAGTGCCATGTTCAAGAGCGACATACTGCCGACGAAAATGATGATGGTTCCATTTTTTCCCCCACCATTTCTGGCGAGTATCCCAATTATTTTTTATAACAAGCTTGAAGGGGATATCATATGCTTGTAATATAATTCTTCCCTTCGGGCGAATCCATCCTAGTGCATTTAACGAGTCCTAGGAAGGAGAAACTCAGAGAACGTCATTTCGACTGGATCCGATGTCATCAGGGTTTAACGAGTCTGACAAAGGGAGAACTCGACATATTTTCATGTTTAGAGAGTTTGAAAAGACAGCAGAAAAGTAAACTCCACAAGTCCCTTTTCGTAAATAGTTCCTCAGATCCGAAAAGGTAGAAAACAATATCCGAGAAAACCTCTTAGTTGCGATAGGCTAGGGTATTCCTTTTTCATAATCAATCTATCCCAGCCCGAAAAAGGGGTAAACGTATACTGGGTAGATGTCGATTCGTGTCCATTTTAACGAGATCGAAACGACAAGGGCCTCGGCAATCTTTTCATGTTTAGAGAGGCAGAAAAGAGCTGAAAGATGACTCCAAAGTGACTTTTTCGTGTATTTACCGAGTCCGAAAAATTATAAAATACAACTCGTTTCCACCGTTAAAGTCGCAAAAAACCTACTGCTGCACATACCAAGCAAGCGTAAAACCCATTTTCGACATAACATATTAAAATATTTGATAAAAATAACTTTTAAAAGCCATCCTATGTCAAAAAAGTTATAAATATGCCAAAATGGTAAAAACAAAATTACATTTACTATTTACCTTGGTAAAAAGCAGTAGTGGTCCATTTTGGAGTGCAAACTTCTGACGGCGATTGCGACAGATCTGGTTGACCATTCAGATTGTCGTCTACTACAGGTAAGAGGCGCTTCTCTATACTTTATTTCAATCCATTTTTTGATAGTTTTCCCTCATATATCAGGCTCTATGGAAACTTTTTGAATTTTTAGGGCTGCGCTCATTGGCGCGGGTATCGGGCATGGACTCGCGCAAATGGGATATTCCATGCAAAGGGCTCGCACCACGTGGCGCGACTGTTCACAAAATAGCCTCGCCAGTGACCGAACCCAAATTTTTGCCTAGAAATTCGAAATTTTAATCATTTTAAATGAAATTTGAAGCCTACCAGAGATCTAATTAAGGGTTTATGACCATGTGGATGCATAAAATCAAGAAAAATGGTGATTGAGTTGAAATAAAGAAAGCATGGAGAAGAGGATGAACAGGGCATAGAAAGTGAGGCTTGCATGAATGCCCTCAGAAACTATGGGATAAAGAAGTTCTTCCTTACACCCTGTTTACGAGCTCAGCCCGAGCTCCTCCAGTATCTGATCAGTATTTGGGACGAACAGGAAAAAGTGTTCAAGTTGCGAGACCAGGTATTGGAACTGGAGGTCTCCGATGTGTACTTCATAACTAGACTGTCTCGTAGAGGTCCAGTACCCATCTTGACTGGGAGCAGACCATCTGGCGAGAAGATGGAAGAAGTGATGGCACGAGTGTGCCCAAGAGCACAAATGGGATCAGGGAGAAAAAAGGTGGATATCCACACTATCCCCGACCTGGCATTGAGAGTTGTCCTACATACCATCACGCGGGCTACAGGATCGCAGGCACTGCACGAGGCCATAAAGGCCCAACTCCTGCTGGCCTCAGAATGCATGAGTCCCTTATTGTTTGACTGGGCTATAGTAGTAACACTAAACATGAAGAAACAACTCACAAAATGCAAGCAAGCTAAACTGAAACAGTTTGGCTATGGTTCCATCCTGGTATCGTTCATTCTGGAACGCTTACCAATCTTCCAGGGCCAAGGGGCCATAGTAGCAGAGCCGATTCCACGAGAGCCAAGAATGGCTCGCTGGGCAACACTAATGCCCAGAGTTGGAGGTGACCAACAAATGTCCTGGAGGCTGGAGTTTTTTAGGTGGTTACGGCGCCAGTTGATTGTAGTGGAGGACTAGCCATATGCAGGAAATGACTTCACCAGAGACCCAGATCTCCCACTGCCAGAAGGAGATGACTGGGACGAGGAGTTGGGTAAGACCTCATGTTTTTTTATTTTTATGTTTTATGTTTTTTTTGTTAATACACATTCGTCCTAACACATTTTATATATGTATGCAGATGTGGGCCCTGAGAGACCGGCCGGGATGTCTCCAATCTTGCGGAGGACTCATCTCGCCCCTGATCCTCAGGGAGAGGGCATAGGAGGGGAGGAGTTGATCCAGAATCTCGAGGGCATTGCCTGAGGGATCCCGGACTATGCTCAGCTGGCGGATGTACCGATGGCGTACCAGCGTCATACGGTGGGAGTTCCAAGTCGGATCCACCGAATCCTGAGACGCTTAGTGCATGCAGTTACATGTTATCATGAGCACCATGCGTATTAGGTGTTAGGGATTATACCACACCTATTTTTTGAGAGACATATCGTCTCCGGATGTACTTAAGATGATTATGTATATTTTGACTTTATGTGACACACTCTATGTAAACATTTCGATATCTATATATATATATATATATGCATATCTATTTCTAGAAGGATCTTTCTTTACATGTGATGATGATTTACAAATTGCGCAAATGTCTATCTAATACCAAATTTGCTACTGCATCTGTTAATGTATTAAAATGCCTGGGTATATGTTGATATGTAATGTAGTCAAAATTCCTTTCCATTAATCAAATACGCAAATGCAGATGTAAAATGGACAGGTTTCTTACCGAATAGTGTCCGTTCAGTTGTAACACTACAAGTTGCGAATCTAGATACACAAGAAATTCATGGATACCAAGTTTTACTGCCTCGGTTAATAATTCTAACACAGCACTATATTCCACGATGTTGTTCGTAGTACGTCCTAGACACACTCCTTGTAGGTTGACCAACTCACCAACAGGATCATAGATTACCCAGGCTGCCGAAAACAGATTCCTGGTACTGCGGGAGGCACCATCCGCGAAACCAACAAATGGATGAATGGAAATCTGCACAACCAGGAAGACCCGATCAGCAGAAAGATGTTTACAAGGCACACCACACCATACATGCACACAAATGAAAAACACATCTATGTACACACACCACACCAAGAAATCACTTCAGGCATAGTACTTTTTGAGGTACAACCCATTTCTGGGCTGTGCCAGCGGAACTCCTTCATAATCTATAAGCTCATAAGCCCTATTTTTCAAAATGCGTTTTACTATATAGGGCCCATGCCACATAGGCTGGAACTTACTGGCTCCAAGCTTGTCATGTGCTTGATCGTACAGGAGGAAGAGGTCTCCTTCGATAAAGGAACGAGGAGAAACAGATTGATCAAAATGAGTTTTGACCCTCTTCTTTTGTGCTTCAATAACCAAAGCAGCCAGACGACGGGTTTCATCTAACCGTTCCAGATACAGAAGACGTTCTTCCTCAGCAGAAGTATTAGGTAGAAGTTCCACAACTAATTTCAAAGAAGGAATCTCGGATTCAACCAGAAGAGTTGCTTCCATACCATACACCAATTGAAATGGTGTGAACCGAGTTGCACTCTTTGCAGATGTTCGGTATGCCCAGAGAGCCGAGAACAGTTGGGGATGCCAATTGGATTTGTGAATACCAACTGTTCGCTGAAGCATAGTGACCAGAACCTTGTTCACTGCTTCAACCTGACCATTCGCCTGAGGGTAATATGGTGTTGAGCTGTCGTGACGCAAGCCCAACTTTGAAGTCAGCTCCGCCATCATATAATCTTGGAAATGAGTACCGTGATCAGTGACGATGGCTTGAGGAACCCCGAACTGTGCAATAACATGGTTGAATATAAATTTAGCAGTCGTTTTACCGTCAACAGCTAGTGTAGGCATCGCCTCGGCCCACTTGGTGAAGTAGTCGACGATGAAAATTATATACGCATGCCCCCCAGTCGAGTGAGGGTTACACGTCATAAAATCCATGCCCTATTTCACAAAAGGGCCGACGGTAATAACAGGATGCAAGGGTAGAGGCATCGCGCACATCTTGTGCTGAAATTTCTGGCACACGTGACATTTACGAACTGCCATGATACAGTCTTTGAATATAGAAGGCCAGAAATAACCTGCTCGCAGAATCTTCTGGGCAGTAGCATACCCGAACATATGTCCACCATAGGCGCCACTGTGGCAGTCATTTAGGACCTTTTCAGCCTCTTCCAAGGTTAGGCATCACCGGAGCACCGAATCTACTCCAATGCGGTATAAGGTATCTCCTACTATACGGTAGGGCTAGGATTGGTTCCGAATCCGACGGGGGGCAGCTTTATCCAACTCAGATCGAAATGTCAAGGTTTGAAGATACACTATTATGTCACCATACCAAGGGTCATGAGTACTGATGAGGAAAAGCGTTTCGTCCGGTATATGATCTTCAGCATATGAGGGAGCGGAGTCTGTAGGGAGAGAGCATATAAGATCCGCGAAAACAAGTGATTTAGTTGACTTAGCGGTAGTGAACTCTAAGTCAAACTCCTGCAGGATAACAATCCATTTGGATTACTTGCCCCCTAGTAATTTTTAGGAGAGAATATACGTCATAGGGTTGCAGTCTGAAACCACTGTTATCGTACGCAAAAGGATGTAATGGCGAAAGCGCTGTACAGCGTGTACTGCTGCTAATGCCAACTTCTCGACATGAGCATAATGCGTTTCTGGATTGAGAAGGTTCCGTGACAGATAATAAACAACATGTTCATTACCGTCATCGTCATCCTGCACCAAGACCATGGCTATGGTGCTAAATGCGGCGGCGAGATATAGAGTGAAGTCGCGGTGGTAGTCCGGAGTACGAAGCAACGGAGCATTGACAATCAACGTCTTCAGCTTCTCAAAGGATTGCTGAGCGATTTCGTCTCAATGGAAGGGAACGTTCTGCTTTAATAAACGAGTGAATCCTTTGGCCGCCTCGGCATAATTCGGGATAAAGCGCCGAAGAAAGTTCGCTTTCCCTTGCAGACTTTGTAATTGATATAGGGAGGAGGGTCATGGGAGATTTATGATGGCCTCGACCTTTAAAGGTTCAAGGTGAATTTCGTCTTTCGAGACTATGAATCCTAAAAGATGGCCATAATCAACGCAGAAGACGCATTTATGAGGATTAAGCCTAATATTGTAGCACCTGCAACGAAGAAAGATCTAGCGGAGATGCTCAGGATGGTCCTCTCGCTTAGCCGAATGGGCTGGCAAGTCGTCCAGATAAGGCTAAACGATATGGCGAATGTCATGAAAAGCGTAGGACATCGCACGCTGAAAAGTGGCTCCAGCGTTCTTCAAGCCGAACGGGAGCTTTTTATACGCGAAAGTACCCCACGGATAGATGAATGTGGTCTTGTGTTGATCCTCAGGTGCAATATTGATCTGATTATATCCTGAGAAACCGTCCATCAAGGAATAGATCTCACTTCCGACACATTCGTCGATGATCTGGTCTATGAACGGAGTGGGATAATTATCCTTTGGACAGGCGCGATTGATGTCGCGATAATCAACATAGACTCTAATCGTACCCTACTTTTTATCGACAGGGACAATGTTAGAAACCCATTCTGTGAGGGGGATGGGATAAATAAAGCCCGCGCTCAGAAGTTTTTCAACTTCTGCCTTGATTGTGGCGACTTTCTGAGGATGCATGGGGCGTAAGCATTGGGGCAAGAGCTTCGCACCAGGATAGGTTGGAATCTCATGCACTACGATACTGGGATCAATCCCCGGCATTTCCTCGCAGGACCACGCGAAAACATCTCTGAATTCCTTAAAAGGCTCAGTATAGACTTGAATCTCATCGGGAGAACAAGTCACACCCACATGAATATTCTCAACGATCCTCGGTTTAACGGAGATGTTGATCGGGATGGTTTGAGTGATGTTACTCACGTTACCCTCCGAAAAAACCTCGTGCGTCAAAATGGGCGTTTGAAGAGGAGGGGTAGGAACCTGAGTAGCATAACGCTCCAGATAGTCAGTCATTGCCCCCAAGCTAGGCATAAAAGAGGAGTGATGATGTCCATCTCCCCAAGGCAGCTCTTCAAGAGACATAGTTTCAATGATGGCCTCATCGGAAGGAAAAGTCTCCTTGAGAGGATCAGGTGAATCAGCCTGACCAAGCCAGGGGGATTGAGAGTAGACGTCGAGAGCCATGCTCAAAGGAGCATGCTGAGGTGGTGGAGGATCCGATGCGGCAACAATTTCACAGTAGCTGATCTCTAATGGAGTCAAGGGCATTGATTCTCCAAACTCAAACACCTGCTCAGGTGTAGGAATAAGCCAGGGGTCATCGGACCTGGACATCATGTTGACTTGAGCGGTGTGCAGTGGTGGTGCGGGAAAAATACCCATGAGGATCGGGTCTTTGAAGAGACTAGGTCCCACACTGTCTGGGGGATTCAGAATTTGATCCACGTATGGTATGTTGTTCTCAGAGGTAGAGGTGAAAAATGACAACTGATCCACCATGACAATTTTGCCCTCGTGAGGGAACTTAAGGAATCGAAAGACGGTGGATGGCACGCAGAGCATGGCATGAGTCCAGCTGCGGCCAAGAAGTATATTGTAGTTGAGTTTAGCGTCAACCACTTCTACTTCCACGTTGACAGTCTTCCCCTATAATGTGATCGCTAGACTCTCGAGAACACCCAGGGGTTTGGATTCCCGACCATCAAATGCCTCAAGGGCATTGGGAGATGACGAAAGGGCTGGAGAGTCAATGGCCTTCCAGCAAGCGGAGGACATAACGCAGGTAGAAGCACCTTCATCCACCATGGCCCTATGAATGTTCAGACCATTAATCCCGACTTGAATAATAAGAGTGATTTGATGTGGAAGCCGGGGAGTGAAATTCTCTAAATCGAAGGTGAGAAGACTCGAATATGCGGGATCAATGCCCCCGATCGTAGACAGTAGAGCCTTCCGTTGCGAAGGACAGCTTTGAATAACTTCTAGCGCTGACATAGCGGACGGTGCCTGTGCCAAATGCTCAAAAATGCTGTAATGTTGAGCGGCACGAGCATTCGGATTATAAGAAGATCTTCGAAGGACACCTTTAGAAGGTGGTTTCACAACGGGTTCAGGAGTAGGCTTCTCAATTTCCAACGAACTAGAGGTAGGTAGGGGAGGCGGTCCATCCGCAACTGCCTTCCTGAGTGCCTACCGCGATTCGTTGTAATCCTTAGAACGCGTAGCAACAGAGAAAGGTGCAACACTCTTCATCATGAAAACTTGGGACCCAAATGGTGCAGATGGTGACGGATGTTCGACCATCTGGGTCTGCTGAGATGGGAATGGATCTTTTAGAATAGCCGGAGTCCCTTTAGGGCCCTTGAGAAGTCTACTAACCTCGGATCGTCGTGGACAATCCTTAGTATAATGGTCCCCTTCACAAGTGAGGCAAGGGTACCTCGGTTTACGCTGAGAGCCATCCTCAATGCGAGATTTAGATTCTGGGTTTGGGGCATCAAATTTAGATTTTCCTTTGCCCTTCTTTTTCCCCTTGGAATTTTTCTCCATAGGATTGACCTGGACGGCATTCACTTCCGCGGTTTTACCAGAATCAGATGGGGCAGGATTAGCAGGAGCATTGTTGGAAGAATTAGACCTCTGCTTCCCATTCGAATATTTCTTCGAATTCTGAGAGACAGAACCAATGACACCATCCACTGCAGGGGTAGCCGGAGCCTTAGAGGTTCCACACCGTGGGGGATTAGGCAACATATCATAAAGCGTGCCGGACTGAGAATATACAAGATCCAGATATTGGGCACGCGCAATAGCTTGTTCCTCCGTCACACACGCTCCCATCGCAATATCCTGAGCGATTTTATTCACAAAGGAGGTGGTAAACCAGTGAGTTAGTATCTGATCAGGTATGTGAAAATTGATCAGTCTACAACGGCGCCACCACTCATGAATGTGATCAGATATGTGAGTGGCTTTATCCTGCTTCAGAGAATTCAGGAGGTGCGTCCCGGCTTCATAACGTACCGGTAACTGAAAGTGTGTGAGAAAACCATGGCTAAAGAATTGAAATATTGGAAAATGCCGCGGGATAACACTATGTACCACTTAGCAGAAGCTCCAGTTAAAGTACGCTGGAAGAGGCGCAGGCGAATCGAATCATCGACCGAAGAGTTAGACGAACACCAAAGATGATACGTCATCACATGCGCTTGGGGGTCCTCCCCAGCTTTTCCCTCAAACTTGGGGCAATCACCTGGTATCTTGGTGGGAACCGGAGGCCAATATGGATTATGTAAAATCGGATCATTGGTCAAATTTGAAACATCCGGCAACTCCAAGGTGGCTAGGAACGACAATGGTGGATTGACCGGCATGCCAAACCCAGGATGAGGACCATTACCTGTACTCCACAATGGTTGTCAATATCCTTGCCCCCATGGGTTCTGTCCCATAGGATTCTCACCGTAGGGGGTGTAGGTCATATAACCAGCCTGATTTGGATGCTGGTAACCAGAGTGTGGGGCCTAATAACCAAGGTACGGACCCTAATTATATGTCCGCCTGGTGTAAGTAGCGTTTGGATTTGGCTGCTGAGTATAGGTAAAACCGGGTGGAGGAGGATAATACTGAGAGCCTCTGGGGTGGTTATAATTCGGTTGAGATTGACCATGATGATAATAACCACCCTGAGGATGAGTAGGCTGCTGAAAAGTGGAACCCTGCGGAGCCTGATAAGTAGGGCGCAACTGTTGATTTGGCTGCGACATTGAATGAGTCAGCTGGTGAGTAGGGTTAATAGAATGAGCGGGCTGCCTTGAGTGAACAGGTTGACCCGACTGAGAGGGCTGCCCTGAATGAACAGGTTGGCCTGGATAAACAGGTGGCACCGGTTGAGCAGGCTATCCTGGTTGTGAATGAGCCCCAGGTTATACCGGATGGACCGGTTGGCCTGGAGGCGGAACACCAGGTTGTGTCGGATGGGCCGGTTGGCCTGGTGGTGGAACAGGGCCAGGTGCCTGCTGAAAACCGATTTGACTCGAAGCGGAACCATAGGATGGTCCCGATTGATATGCAACGTTAGAAACAATAGGATACTGAGGTTGCATTGGTAAAGAAGGCTGGATTTTCCCCCCAGGACCATAGACCGGTCCCGGTTGATACCTCGGCTGAGGCTGAACAGGTTGACCGGAAGGGCTATAATACTGTCCTTGCAGACCGTACGATGGCCCTTGTTGGCTGACAGGATAGCCTTGCATGGGCTGCCCCTGTGGATCATAAAGATAGCCAGGTTGGCCCGAAGGTTGGCCTTGGAAAGGCTATCCTTGCGAGTTATAAGCCTAGTTATAAGGTAAACCTTGAGCATAGAGGTAAGCCTCGGGAGCGGGTAGACGTAAAATCTCCCCGTGCTCATCATGCTGACCTGGGAAAGCATACACGGGTGTACCATCCGGTGCATAGTGCGAAAAGTAAGAGCGGTTGGGATCTTGGGAGGATGGTCCAACCTCGGCATTCGATTGTTGCAAAGACAATCGATACTCCTCCGGAGAGATGTTCTCTAGTATAGCAGTCGCTAGATAAACATCTTCAGGAGTTGGCACAGCCCTCGCAGCAGATGCTGTGAAAACAGGAGAAGAGGCGACGAAACAGAAAGTGGTCCGGACGGGAACATAAGTAACGGGCGTCTGAGGAGACACCCCGGGTGTAGTAGCAGCTGGCCTCGAAGAAGGAGCTGACACTCCCATAGAGGCTGCGGCGGAAATGATTTGACCCAAAGATCTGTATCCCAGTGGTAAAGAGGGACTGGCTGTTGACATGTCAGCCAGCTCAGAGTTGTCTCCCTGAAACAATCTTCGTGGGAAGAGCTGATAGTCTTCACCAGACGTTGGGATTTCCTCACCAGAATCACTCATGGTTGATTCTGCCATTAGATCGCGTAATAGACGGCGAGCACTAGGAGGAAATACAGCAGCAAAAAAAGGCGAACCTGATGTAAGAGAAAGGAAATCAGCTCCTAATCTCAATTCAGACACAGGGTCCGAAAAGGGCCAATTGAACTCAACTGGTCCCCCAAAGGGTTGCTCAAAAAGAACCGGTCCTCCGTCAGGAAATTCGGAGACACTGGGATGCTGTGGTTCAGTAGAGGATTGGGAAACCTCTGATGAATTGTCCGTGTAAGGACTACCAGTAGACGAAACTGAGGGTTCCACCACTGTGGCAAAAACAACAAGAGAAAAGATCAAACACACACACGGGCTGAAAAAGAGGCAAGACACACGATCAAACAGTCAACAAGTAATATCTAACAGGGTGTATAATCGTGGGTGATTAATTTTTTACCACATTGAAAAATAAGAAACCTCACCGTTTCATGTTTTAAGAGTCGAGAAACGATAAAAGATGACTCTATCTCTTTCATATTTGACACAAGCGTGAAAGGACAAGCGCTTGATGGTCTTTTCAAATTTAGGGATTTAGAAAAGACCAAATGACTGCTCAGGAATACTAGGCACAAAGGGTGTACCAAATAACCGTGAACTGCAATATACACCTTGGTTTTAATAATGACAAAGAAATCAACCAAGGACTTTCCGTACGTGCAGGCAATCTCCCCGAATGTTGTGTTCGGTGTATCACGGGTATAGGGCAGCAGACTTGACTTCCCATGGATAAAGGATTGAAAACCTAGAGGGGTCTCCCTTTATATACGCGACGGTACGGGGAGCACAAGTCCGTACTAGCGCTCTCTAAAGCCAAAAGGCGAACGACAGCTGCTAGGTTTAAAGACGCCGGAACATGTCTCTAGCCTAGACCTCTAAATGTGTTTCGTTAGATTTCAATGTTGCCTTAGTGTAAATTGAGTAGATTTTAAAGTTGATCTTCAATTACGTTTCAGTTTTCAGGCCCTAACGAATGTGTTATCTCAAAAATTCCTAAATGCAAAACTACATGCCACAGTACATCATTTTGTTCGATGAAAACTAGCTACAGAAGAGTTGAGAGTTTTTTACACAAACAAAATGATTGGAAGACAAACAATGATATCTCTAATGCAACTAATGAAATCGAAAATTTTTCATTCCAATCACTAATTACTAGTAAAATCAAAAAATTTCAATTTGCACTAATCAACCAAAAGCAAATGAGATTTTTTTTGTAATTTTCAATGTTTGATAGCTAGATGCACTAAAAAAACTGAAAATAAAAGAGAAGCAACTTGAGAAACGATATTGAGAGAGAAAAATGAACAACTTTCACTCAATGACACAAACAATCAGATCTCAAATCGACCAAAGTCTCTCAAAACCAAGAAAAAGACTCAAAGGCTCCAATGGACCATGTGATCTAAGCCCAAAGCAATACCAAACAAAATTTGAATGAAGAAACGAGCAATCACCCAAAATTCACAACAAAATAGTGAACAACTACTAAAAGAATGCGGAGGAGCAATCAGAGAGTTGACTGGATAAACGAAACATCAAAACTCTCAAGGAGGGCTCGATACACAAAGCCACTAGATGCCCTAGGGCTTAAAACGTGAAATCGATGGAGAAAAGCAAACAACCAAAGGATGAAGGCAAATTCCCAGTCAAACAGGACTCCAACACACTCAGGTAGTCGAAAAATCAAGAAGAAAAACACTGACCAGACCTAGAGAGCTCAAAACTGAGCAAACTCAAATACCCTACAGGAGTGGCGCGACTGTAAGGCTGCAACTAGCGCCAGCAAGCAATTGGCGCAGGCGATACAAAAGCAACATGCGCCAATTGGCACGACTGTCGGGCTAAAAAGCACACCAGTCGAGTTTCTCAGCCAAAAAAAAATAAATAAATAAAAAATAACTACTCCAGAAGCAGATCAATGTAAACTAAGCAAACCAAGAAGCAAAAAAACAGCAAAAGAACCCAGCCCAGAAGGCTAACCAAGCAAGGAAAATCATAAAACAATCAAAACGAGACAGTGAAAACTAGACGAATCCCCAGCGGAGTCGCCAAATTGTTGAGGAGGTAAATCCCCTCTGCGGACAGAGGCGATCCCTACTAGCCCAACAGGGGTCTAGCAACAATCATCAAATGCTACAACGCAAGTTCCTAATTGCGAATAAATAAGCCAACAATGGAGGCCTACCTGGAGTCCAGTGCTATGATTCGTAGAAGAGATGGCATTCCCGTTCCTCAGCCTCGGGAGATCACGATCCCCACGATCTCCATGAATGGACACTTGCACATGCAAGAAACAACACGAATACAAGCATAAAATCCAGAATACGCAACTATATATCAGTCAGAAAGGATATAACTCATTATTAACATAAGTGAAAAACAGAGTGGAACCATAACCGGTAGTCATTCATTAATAAACAATCGAAAGAGAGTACAACCAATGTTCTGACGCCGCGGTCTCCTTCGGAAGGGTCCCCAATCGTTCACGTCTCGCAAAGCTCGCCAGGGAAAGGGAAAACCTCTCTAGAGTCTCTCGATGATAATCTCCTTACTTGAGTCAGCCTTAAGGGAAGAAAGAGGGCTTTTACAGCACAAAGGCTCTTGGGAATTTGGAGATTCAAAGCTTAGGCACTTCAAGACTAGCTTGCAATGGCAATAGGCAAGCTTTTATAGATGGGGAAGGAGGGAGTTGGGATCCCTATTATTGTGGGATTGGCCCTCTCATCAAGGAAGGTTCCATGAGAGGTGGAAAACCACTTCCCTTCCATGGAACTCTCGTAGCCAAACCTCCCAACTCAAGATAGGCAATGGTTTCTGAGTTTGCTGAAACACAACTTTCGCCATCTTTATTTAAAAAGCACTCCTTAAATTGGCTGGCGTGACTGCGACTCTGGGACAGAGCGCCAGTTGGTGCAGCCTCTTTGTAGGATTTTCCCCATTGGCATGAGTGATGAACTGTCTGCCCACACCAATGCAAAAGGAGATGTTTTCATGGTTTTTTGCAAGGAGATGTCTTTAGGACAATTGAAGCTCATGTTTAGAGGAATGCATTGATAATGGTTTCAAGGCATGACATTGTTCACAGGTCAAAAAATGGGTCCTCCATTGTGCGGGATGGGGAATGGTAGGGACGGTGACAAATTATTGTGTAACAGCGCCTGTGCTAAATCCTCAAGAATACTGTAATGCTGAGTAGCACGAGAATTAGGATTATAGGAAGATTTCTAGAGAACACCTTTATAAGGTGGCCATACAACAGGTTCGGCACTGGGTCTTTCAATATCAAGAGGACTAGAGGCAGGTGGGAGAGGAGGACCATTGGCAATCTCTTTCCCCACTTCCTGCCTCAGTCCATCATAATCTTTCAACCAAGTAGCGATGGAAACAGGTGCAGAACTGTTCTTCATGAATACTTGAGAGCCAAATGATGCAGATGGTGACGATTGATCAGCCATCTGGGTCTCCTGCGATGGGAAAGGTTCTTTAAGGACCGTCGGAGTTCCCTTAGCACCTTTGAGAAGTTGAATAACCTTGGATTGTCGAGGAAAATCCTTAGTGTAGTGATCCTCTTCACAAATCAGACAGGGATACTTCGGCTTTCACTGTGCACCATCATCAACATGAGGTTTAGACAATTCTGGTTTTGGGGCATCAACTTTGGCCTTGCCTTTGCCCTTGTTTTTCCCCTTGGAATTCTTGTCCACAGGATTGGCCTGAACGACGTTGACCTCCGAGGTTTTAACAGAATCTGGGGTAGAATGAGAAGTAGGATTATTTGAAGAATTCGATTTCTTCTTCCCATTGGAAGACTTGTGTGAAGTCTAAGATATGGATCCAATAACATTGTCAACTGATGGGGTAGCTGGCACTTTAGAGGTCCCAAGTCGTGGAGCTTCATTCAAGATGTCATACGAAATGCCTGATTGGGAGTATACTAAAGCAAGGTACTGGGCATGAGCAATGGCTTGTTCCTCGGTTACACATGCCCCCATGGCAATGTCTTTCGCAATCTGGTTGACAAAAGAGGTAGTGAACCAATGAGTAAGAAGCTGATCAGGAATTTCGAACTTGATCAGGCAACAACGCTGTCTCCATTCATGAATTTGGTCTGAGATATGGGTAGCCTGGTCCTGTTTCAAGGATGTTATGAGATGCATCCCGACATCATAATCAACTGGAAACTAGAAATGAGTCAGGAATGCCATAGCAAGAGTGTTGAAATCTTGAAAGATACCATGAGGCAGTTCGATATACCACTTAGCAGCAACACTAGTAAGAGTGCACTGGAAAAGACGAAGTACAGAGTCATCCACCCAAGAATTGGAAGAACACCATAAATGGTGTCTCATGACGTGTGCTTGGGGTTCTTCTCCAGACTTTCCCTCAAACTTGGCACAATCACCAGGAACCTTCGTTGTAACCGAGGGCCAATATGGATTATAAAGAATGGGATCATTTATCAATTTGGACACATCTGGTAACTCCAACATGGCGAGAAAAGGTAATTGAGTGTTAAAAGGAATAGCAGGTCCTCGATAAGGACCCATACCCATATTCCATCGTAGTTGATTATAACTCTGCCCCCATTGGTTTTGTCCCGGAGGATTTTGACCATAAGGGGTATAAGCAACATAATTTGGTTGATATGGCAGCTGAGAACCAGGATACGGGGGTTGATAACCAAGATACTGATTCTGAGTATATGAGGAACCCGATTGAGTAGCATAGGTATTTTGCTCCAGAGTATAAGTATCGCCTAGTGGTTGAGGGTAATAAGAAGAAATTTGAGCTGGGTTGTAAACCAGTCAATGTTGACCTTGAGGAAAATAACTGCCTTGGGGTAAAATGGGTTGTTGATAAGTGGGTCCCTGCTGAGCTTAAAAGGTCAGGCGCACAAGTTGATTTGGCTATGGCAGAGAATAGAGCGGCGACTGAGAAGGGTTAACAGACTATGTAGGTTGTCCTAGTTGAATAGGTTGACTTGACTGATGAGGGCCACCAGGTTACCCCTACTGAGTAGGTTGGCCTGACGGTTATGGTGGGCCATGTTGTGCCTGATAACCAGGTTGTGCAAAATTTTGACTAATCAGAAAATATGGCTGTTGTGGTTGCACCAAAGGTTGAGATGGATGTATTTTCCCCTCAGGACTGTATGAAGATCTGGGTTGATATACCTATTTTTCAGCTGGTCCTTGAGGTTTCCCTGGTTGGACCAGAGGCTGAGCTCATAAAGTTTGACTTTGAGGATTGTAAGGCTACCCCTGCGGGCCGTAAAAAAATCCTTGCCGGACCGAAGGTTGTCCCTATAAGGGTTGACCTTACGGGTCGTACGCATAACCTTGTTGGGCTAAAGGTTGTCCTTGGAAGGTTTTTCCTTGCAGGCCAAAAGCATATCCTTGCTAAACCGAAGGTTGTCCTTGTAAGGGTTTTCCTTGGTTGGTTAGAAGGTTGCATAGGCAAGGTAGGTATAACACCATTAATTTACTAATAAGCCTTAGGATCAGGAAAATAGATAGGGTTTCTGTGATCATCAAATTGGAATGGAAGCGAATAAATCGAGGTACCATCCGCTCCATAATGAGGAAAATAAGGAGGATTGAGATTCTGAGAGGACTGATTAGTCTGAGAGCTCTGCTGCTAAAAAACCAGCCGATACTCCTCAAAAGAAAGGTTGTCGGGGATTGCCATGGTAATCGAAGTCTCTATCAAAGTCGAAACTCCTGACGATTGAGCAGTGACGATCGGTGCCGATGCAGCCACACAGACAGTAGGCCTAGTGGGGACAGATGTAACAAAAGGCATTGACGAGATAGGTGTCATCAACGACATCCCTTACGATGGGAGAACCGGCCCCCTTGACAGGGTTGAAGTTGCCATGGAGGCAATATCGGCTATAATCTGACCCAAAGACCTATATCCAGTTGGAAGCGACACCAATGGTGAAGATTGAGCAGGTTCTAGATGGATATCTTTTGGAAAAAGGTGGTATTATTCATCAGAAACTGGAATGCCCTTACTCCCATTAGTACTAGACGAGTCCATGTCTGAGTCCACCGTAAGATCTTGCAAAAGAGTACAGGAGCTAGGAGGTATGATAGCAGCCAAAAACAGTGATCCCGAGGTGAGAGGGGGAAAATGCTCCTTGACCCCAAATCCAAACCAAACATTGGAAAGAGGCCAATGGAACTCAACTCGTTCTCCAAAGGGGTACTCTGACGGGATGACATGCTACTCAAGCTTGGCAGACCTAGAAGTATGTGAATTTTCAGATGAATCATTTGTGTAAGGATTATCAGTAGACAAAACTGATGGTTCTGCCACTGTGACTATAGCACACGAAAAAAGTGAAAAAGATCAAAAAGGAAGACTCTTGGCTCAAAACCAAGGCAAACAAAGATAGGCCAAGTAATCAAAATTTAAAGGACGTGTAATCGTAGGTAGTTTATTTTACCAAATTGAAACCAAACATTTGATGTTTCATGTTTTAATAGTCAAGAAATAGTCAAAGATGACTCTAGTATCTTTCATTTTGAAATAAGCGCAAAAGGACAAATGCTCGATGATATTTTAAAATTTATGCAGTCATTCAAGATCAAAAATGACTACTCAGGTATTCAAGGTAAAAGGGTGTAGAAGGTCCCCGTGAACTGCCATATACACCTTGGTTATAAAATGAAAGAGAAATCAACCAAGGACTTGACATACATGCAGGTAGTATCCCCGAATGTTGTGTTCGGTGTATCACAGTTACAAGGTAGCAGACTTGTCCTCCTATGGATAAAAGGATTACAACCTAGAAGGGTCTCCCTTTATATATTTGACGGTATAGGAAGCACAATTTCATACTAGCACTGTCTGAAGCCAGATGGCGAGCGACAACTGCTAGGCTTAAAGATGCCGGAACACGTCTCTAACTTAGACCACTAAATATTCTGTTAGGTTTCAATTTTTCCTTAGGTTAATTGAATAAATTTTAAGTTGATCTTGTATTTATGTTTCAATTCCAAGGTCCTACCAAATGTTGATCTCACAAATCTCTAAATGAAAGCTACATGCCATAAGATACAATTTCATTCAATGAAGAGCTATCTATGAGAAATTTAAGAGTTTTCAAGCGATAGCAAATAATAAGAACACATAGAAACATCCAATATAGTACCTAATGCAAGCTAATGAAAATGAGAAATATTTCCTAGAATGCCCAATGCTAATTATGTGAAATATTTTCCAATTCCACAATGCAAACAAGAATGCAAGCAAAAATATATATATATATATATATTTTTAATTTTTCAATGTAATAGAGAAAAGGGTGCACTAAATGACATGAAAAATAAACCTTCACACTAGTTCGAGAGCTTCAAAGTGAGAGTTGAAACAAAACAATTTGATCAACTCAAAAGCAAACAAAACACAAACTCAAACCAATGTTGCAATCTCTCAAATTGAAGAAAGATGTTGAAACAGACCCATACAAGCAATGTGAGCTATTATTGGAGTGACCAAAACCAAATGAAAGAGGCAAGACTCACTCCATCAAATGAAATCACTCAAAACAGATCTAGGGAGCTAAATAAAATCAAGAAAATAATGAAGGTGGTTGCAAAAAAAGGACCAAAGCTCCTACAGGAGGCTCAGCATATGAAGGCACTAGAAAACACTAGGGCTACGATGCTGACAAGAAACAGGAAAACAACTGAAGGCAGGAGGTGGTTCACACTCACAAACAATCTCAAAGGATTCATATCAAGTCAAGAAAACACCCAGAAAAACAAATACTGATCAAAAACTCCAAAACAAGGAAAACCGTAGCACCTATAGGAAATGGCATGACTATTTGGCTGTAATCTACGCCAGACAGGGGATGGGGCAAGTGATGAATTGGAAACAAGTGCCAGTGGGTGTGACTGTCAGACTGGAAATGGTGCCAATGAAGCCAACTTTAAAAAGATGAAAAATTTAGAGAAACAGGTGTCAGATCTGTTCCTCTGGGGCTAAACAAGGGTCTTGGACTCAGCAAAGATAATAAAAAAGAAAGCTAAGCAAGCAAAGACCAAGAAGACGACCTAAGGGATGAAAAACAAACTCACATTGATCCTTACTGGAGTCACCAATTTGTAGGTGAGGTAAATCCCCTATGTGGAGAGAGGCAATCCACTAGCCCTAGAGTGGGTCTAGCCACAAACAAGACACACTGTGACATCAATTCCTAGCTAATAATGGACAAATATTGGGTAGATCACTTACCGTAGGTCCTGCGCTATTGTGTTGTCTGGGAGAATGGATGCCTCTTGGTCCTGATTTGACAGATCACGATCTGCTCATTCTCACGCCCGGATACTTGCACATACATAAGAAACAAAGACGTTACACAACATACTATTTCGTATTCCTAACTATCAGCCAGTCTAAGAAGACTAAATCAAATGTGTCAAATAAACATAACAAAGAGATGGAATCAATACCATAGTCGAGTATATTAATTTAAAGAAGGAAAAGTAGAACCAGGCTTCGACGTTGCGATCTCCTTTAGTAGGGTTCCAGTGGAGCACGTCTCACAAAGCTCATCTGGAATTCAGACGGGGCTCTCTTTACAGGATCCTCCTTGGTTCAACCTTCTCTATAGCGATTACTCAGCTATAATATCTCTTCTCCAAGTTCAACTTCTTGGCTATATGTTCAGCTAGCTTTTTTAAAGGGAGAAGGCTTGTTTATACAGAGGGAGAAGGAGAGGTTAGGATCCCTATAATCATGAGGGGAGTCCTATCATCAAATAATGTTCCATGAACCATCTCCTAAAGGAAGAGATCCATGGCTTATCGATTTTAACCACTTGAAATGAGTCATTCCTGAGGTGCTTAAAGGAAACTTATTCCTCTAATTTGTTAGAAAACATTCCCAAAAAGTTTGGCGCGGGCCCAATAAAGAGACAGAGCGCCAATTGGAGTAGGCTCTAGTGCAAATATTCCCCATTGGCATGAGGGGTGAATTGGCTACCTGCACCAATGCCAAAACATAGGTTTTTTAGTGCTTTCTGAGGAAATGTTAAACAGGAGAAATCATGTCCTTATGCAGAAGGATGCACAGAAGGTATTTGCAGAGTATAACACTACTCACGGGTCATGGGAAATACCCTCCAATATGTGAGGCGAGGGATTGCAGGGATGGTGAAAAAATGTTGTGTAACACCATGGATAAGCAAGTTTTGAGCATGTTCAACATGGTTGACAATGGCCGCCATGGTTGATCATGTTTCCTACACCAACCACATTGAAAGTGGTTGATAAATGTTGATTGAACATATTTGACCATGTTTGAAAATGTTGGAACATGTTTGTATATGTTTGAAGGTGTTGAATTATGATGACTATAAATGACCATGTTTGACCATGATTGACTATTGTGAAATTGTGACCATGTTTTGCCATAGTTAACATTTTAACATTGTGACCATGTTTGGCCATACTTAACATTGTAACATTGTGATCATGTTTGACCAAGTTTACTATGATTGATTATGATTGACCATGTTTTCTATGTTGGATATGTTGCCTATGGTTGGCTATATTGACTACGTGATGATGTTTTCTAGAGAACAAGTAGACTTGTCACCTATCCAATATCCTAAAAATGGGAAAAAAGAAAAAGTGAGAGAAAACAACTCTTCGTAGATATAGGAGATTAGAAAATCCATAGATGAGAAGGAAAACTATAAATCCAAGGACTTAGAACAAAATCAGCTTGAATCAAAGATAAAAGTGAATAGGAAAGGATGGATCAAGCCAAATCTGAAAGAACAAAACAAGATGATACTTTTTAAAAATAATTACAAGGATAATTGGATGTGTTCGAGAAGGAGATTATTATGGGAAAGGATCTGGAGAAACCCATTGCATCATACTAATAAGAGAATGCCACTGACACAAGCACTCTCACAGGTACCCCGATACAAAGATCCAACATTTCTCGATGTCCTATTTCCTTTGTTCATTTGACCACTACAAATAGATAGTATGCCTCTTATTGATAACCTTAGGTATCTCAACAATGAAGTCGTGGAACAAGGAGATTATTATTATCGAAAATATATAAAATTCACTGTGCACAATGTTCCGAGATGAAGAAAAATAGGAATGATAGGAGAAGAAGAAATTATTTTTTAAGCCTGTAAGCAAAGGATAATATGGAGTGTCATTGGTAAAAGTAATGAAAAGGACACTATAGAAATTGACTCTATTTGAGGATCCCTCACCATGAAAAAAAAAGGTGGAAAATTCAATATTATCGATGGATGCGAAAAAATTCACCCAAGTGATTGCATCACTGCAAGAACAACTAAATGAACAAAAGAAAAAATATGTAGACCAAGAAATTAGAGAACCTAGAATAACAATGAAATTTTGTTTCAAAGTCCTTCATGGCTAAATATGAGAAAAAATGGAACAAGTGAAAGAATATCACACCACTAAGCTAAATTTATTAAAGGAAAGTCACAAGAAATAAGTTAGCATTAAGTTTGAACAAGCCAAAAAAGTCCAAGACAACCTTCGATGCTTAAATTATAAGTTAAAAAAATAAGAATGGCCTGCAAAAGCCTCAACACTCTTTCATGGAAAAATAATGGGAAATCTAAGAAAAAATTGTACAATTAGAGAAGATAACCAATGTGGAAAATTCTCAATTATAATCCTATAAGACAACTACTAAGGTCTTAGGTCAAATCATTGACTGACAGAGGAGACACTAGGAATCCCCATATTTTCTACCCTTACTTGATAAGAGAAAAAAATAAAAAAGACTGGTCTTTGGTTGACATTTGGAAATTAGGATATGAGGTAGTTAGAATGATTACGCATGAGGCTACTGGTTTGGCCAATGTAATGTGGTCTACCTTTACATGAATAATAGATAAATGAGGCCTTGTACCCATAGAGAATTTTCCCAGCATTACCCCTATCAAACGAAAACTTGAAAAGATATATAGGGTACGAAAAAAATGTGGTAACAAAGATTTAACATATTTGAAAGGTAGATGATGATTTCATGGAAAAATTCATCATTGTTCCCACCAAAGTGGCAATCCAACTTGACTGTTACACCATATACATGAGGAAAGACATTAAAAGGTTAGTCAATCCAACATTGAAAGGAAAGTGATGGTTATAGAATATGGAAAGTCCTTAAAAATATAAAATCATTAAAATTTGCAAAGCATAAAAATACATATTTTCAACATTAACCATCAAATAGGTTTTAACGTTGCATTAGTATTGAAGGAGTTACCAACAATTTTTTTTTTTTAATAGTTAAAAATAAATGTATAAATAAGAAACTTGCTCATATATAGGGAAAAATAAAAAGGAGGGGGGGGGGGGCAATGGTAAAAGTCGAAAGGTTGGGTGCTCTTGTTTAGAATCATTTTTGAAATATTTTACGAAACACGCTTTACCTGCCTATTAATTCAATTAATTTTTTTGAAAGACAACATGTCTATTCTACATGGTAATTGTTGATGTTTGTGGTATATGAATCATGTAAATTCGCTTAGGCTTGTGAGAATGTTACGATTTTATTATAATTAATTAATTTATCTTAATGTGGACTACACTTATAATGATTTCAGAATAGATCAATATGTTTATAAGTCTAGAATCACTAAATACTTTATTGATGAAAAATAATGCTATACAATGTTCTTAACCTTAATCTAGTCTAACAAATAACCTCCCTAATTCTCATTGAATTAATATTAAATATAATTCAATAATATGGGTATTTATATATGTAAGGATAGAAAACTTATTAGAATTTATACCTAATTTACAACTCGATTAAAAGGATCCCTATCCTTGAAGTGGTAATCAATCCCACATATTGATTAGACTACTGTTCCAAACGAAATTAGGCTTAATTTGGGCATGATATCAAGCTTTATCCCTCATTAATGGCTGGTCCAACATTGTTCCCATCTTGGGCTTCAACAATACCATTTACATGAATTCTTCTACCATTATACATAAATTATTGAAAGGATGAGAAAGAGAGAGAAAATGGGCATGTTTTGTCATTCGATTTACCCCTACCATATGACATTCCTTCCCTTAAATTTGGGAAAAATTATAACAAAATCCATTTAAACTTATTCCTAATGTTGGTTTGGTATAGATAAAGGTTTTAGGAGCTTTATGGCCTTGATTATGTCTTCCTTATTTTGCTGGTATACCATACATTCAACCACAAATTTTCTTACATCTTCTTTAGGGCTTTCCCAAAAAAACTTTCTTGATCCTACATTATGATTTTAAGAACCTTGAATTTCCTCCTACATGAAAAAATTGTAATTAAAAAAGGGCTTTATATCTAAGTTGAGAGTTATTATATAAGTATATGTAATCTTGATACCACAAAAAATCATTGTTTTCAAAAAAAATTATACTGCATCAGTGTCATCCTATAATTGTTGAATGATCTTGTATACCTTCTCATATTGCTTCCATTCAATCGTTTCTTCCTCCACCTAGTTAGATTATGGAATTGAAATAGAACACATTAAACCCTCTATGTTTTCATATTTCCTTGAGAGTGGAACTACCAAAATATTTGTTTTCCCACTTTATAGATAATTTCAAATTCACAACCTAGCATCTTTGTAGCCTATCATGATATATTTCTACTTTTAATTGTGTTCCTATTAAATATGGATACAATTTCTTAAGTATATGTAGTATAGGAAACATTTATTTCTCACTGATTGGATTTCATATGTTCTTTCCTTTAAGTTCTATTGTTTCAAAGGTAAGGGACCTTCCCTCTTGCATCAAAACTACACTAGCTCCATGGATTAAGAAAATACACTCCACAATGATAATTATTGTGAATTAAGGTGTGGCTAACACAAGGATTGTACACATAGAATCTTTGGGTTTTTCAAAAGATTTAGTTTCTTCTTTAGTCAAAGAAAATGTTTTTGGACATTGGGTTCAACTCTCCCCGTGTGTTTTGTGACAAGGACTAACTGCCTCTCATGGATCCTAACTCTGGCGATTGTGTGGAGACTAATGCCTGCAGGTTTTAGTGTAATGAAAATCTTAATTAGTATCACCGCGATAGGTCTCCTGTTTGAACCTCACCTGGCTCACGTTGGGGGAGAGATTGTTGGACATTGGGTTTAATGCTCCCCATGTGTTTCGTGACATGGACTAACTGCCTCTCGTGGATCCTAACTCTAGTGATTGTAGCAGAGAATAATGCTTGTGGGTTTTGGTCTAACGGTAATCGTGATGCCAACAAATGCTTCATTATTCAATAGTATTGTTAAATGTGTTTCTATTTGATCGTAATTATTCACAATATTTTATTAATATTCTGTCAATACTAAGTATCATCAATATTTCTTCAAGGTATTTAGGATTGGTGATTCCTTCATAAATTTTATTTTTTTAATGATTCAAAGATAAAAAAAATTCTCAAAAATTAAAGAGCCAATAATATTTCAAAACTAGTGCCAAGTGGTAGTGTTTTTTGTTCTCATTCCAGTGACACTTGAATCACCTCAATATGATGTCGTATGACAAAGTTATGATGTTTTGAGGTTTTTCGTTGAAAAAACAAATGCAGGCAAGTTGACTAGGATGCTAAATAGACAGTACATACTATTGATTTCATGATGAAATCAACATGCCAAATGGGTGTATGGGACCAACCATAGCTCGCCACATTTCGGGATCGTACAAGGTGAGTTGGTCGAATTTTATTGGTTGCGGTTTCTTTGGTGGCCCAATGGGAGGACGCCACATGAGCCAATTGGAGGTCGCCATGTGGCACCTCCACATTAGCTAAATTTTTTTTTAAGGACTTGCCGGCCTTCACAATAATCAAACTGACGACCTGCCTGCACTCACTCTAACAATTTTCCAACTTGCCTATCCGATGGGTCTTAACCCATATGTGTTGCCACATATATTTAAGGGCTATGATATGGAAAATTGGGAGGAGGGGCTAGGTGATGATCCCTAGCCCCCAGTCATGCTCAGTAATATGACCATATTTCTTGGTGAAGGAGCAAAGTTGGGCAGGGCAAGGACCATCCCCAGCCCCCGGTCATATACACTCCCCACATAAACTTGGCACATTCAAATAGAGCAGAGGATTTTGTTGTCTAGCCCCTGGCCCTTGGTCATTGATACCTTCACGTGACCTCTGAAAGATAGAGGGAAGGGCTTACGGACGAACCCCTATCCCATGTTCTTGGAACAAGTAACTTCATAGAGCACACAAGGGTTAGGCGTTAAGCAGAGGGGGCGGTTTGTAGGCCCTAAAATTGGTCCCATGGAATTGCATGTACCTAGAGGTGAATAAGAAGATTGCTATAGTTGTAGGGGTAGGCTTTGAGGCCTAACACCTAGCCAAATTGATTAAACGTAATCCTTGACGAAGAATTTGAGGGCTAGCACAGCGGTGGCAGGAAGTTAGCCCTGACCCCCAACCACATCAACTAGCATGTGACCAAAAACCCAAAGAAAAAGGTTCCAAGGTCCGCAGGGGGAGATTGTTTTCCCAACCCCTCACCTTATGGCATGCCCATGTGGCCCTAGTTTAGTGCATAGTTGTTATTGCGCATTTAAACCAAGTGACATAATTCACCACATGTGGGTGAATTTTTCACCTCCATAGCAGATTAAAGGGTCAAAATATCACTCTCTTTGCCGGTGAATCCAATTTGGATGACGACTAGTAGGAAAAACTTAAGAGAGCTATTACTGGAGGAGTTTTTGGCCTTTTGTAGCCCAAGAAGAGCCCAGATAGGGGTTTTTGGACATTCTAAATCCAAAGAAAGCCTATGTTTACTTATTGAAGCACTATTGGAAATATTTTTGGTAGGTTTGAGTCTATGGGTGCTAGGGTCAATAAGTGGCTTGATGAAATTTTCGAAGGATTTTGAGCATGTAAAGGACCTTGTAGGGGTTTTCTAGCCTTCATATTTTATTTGCGTAAGTTGTGAAATTTATGGTGCAACTCATGTTTTTATTTTATCATTATGTATTTTTGAGGGAATTTCTCTTTTAGTAATTCGATGTGCATTTGTTGTACATATATGCTCATTTTCAGATAGAGTATAGGGTCTTGAAGGGAGAGGATTTTCTTGTTGGATGTTTCATGACTGAATGTAGATGATCATGCTTTTAGAGTGAGAGTTCTTTACAGGAGAATATTTCCTTGAAGGGGAATCTAGCAGCTCATTTTTTCAGCACACTGTATGTACTCTTGATAACTGAAATATATGGAGCGCTCTAGCTGTGTTAGTAGGCCTAGAGATGGATCGCAGGAGGGGTAAAATATATCACCAAATTCTATGTTGTCTCTCTTCATGTTTGCATTTATGAGTTAAATGATGATATTGATCTAGATTTATGTAGGAACGCAATAGAATACAAAAATAACCATAAACATAGAGATGCAATGGAAATAATGCGTCATTTCATTAATATCAAATAACAGAAATATGCTTACAGACATAATGGAAATAAAATAGCTAGGGTGTTGGTAGCGAATCTCTGAGAAGAGATGTGGTGGCTACAGACCTCTGAACTGTGTTACAATGAGGCTTGAGGGCCTATTTATTATTGAGAAGCAATGGATAACTCTAAACATCCAAAAACAAAACCCTAGGAGATGAAGCGCTAAAACTATGGGCCCCATTTGGGTAAGTTGGTGGTCCAACTTCCTGGGGATGTAACTTTGGCATCTGATCTCCGTTTGACACGCTCAATAGCTCGTTAGAAATATATATCCAAGGACTACAAATTTTTAGTGAGATACATTAGTCTACTACCCATATTGCTCCTCTTTTTTCCAAAAAAACGTCGTTTAGGGCCTCAAAACAGCTCTGGAAGCTCAGGACCCGAAAAAATGCTAAAAAGAGTAAGTTGTGCTAGAACTTAAAAAATAAACGAACTAATGGTGGAGGTTCAAATGGAATAGGTGGGTGGCCACCAATATCCACCTGGATCATTAAGGCCCCAAAACGGCTCCGGGAGTGCAGGACCCAAAACCTGCTAAAAATAGTAAGTGGTGCTGAATGTGAAAAGCTGTAAGAATCGATGGTGTGGGTCCAAATGGATTAGGTGGGTGGCAACCAATATATACCTAGATCATTCCTCCCTCCCTAGGAATCAATGGTCCCCATTGCATTGAGATCCTCCCTCAGATGAAGCAAATTCTGTTGAAATGGGTATCATGGACCTATGGGCAGACATGTTGGATGCGTTTAGTAAATTTGGTTTCTTTATCAGCTTCAGACAGTACATGTGTGGATTTTGTATCTATATTTGCAGGAGGTATGGAAACATCAGGCGGCAGTGCTTTGGGGGTCAAATCAATGGAATGCTTGTCATGACAGTGTAGAGGAACCTCTATGAGTGAGGATAAAATGTCCTCGTATTCCTCCATGAATTTTTCCATCTGCTACGGTCGTGTAGGGGAGCCCTGTTTCGAGGCTGTGGCCACAATATTCTTCTTTCCCAGTGAGCGAGTTGGAAGGAAAATGAATTTCCTGGTTTGGGAAACGATCTTACTGCGTTGTTTTGCAGTAGTCAAAGAGATGATAAGAGGTGGTACTACCTCCGGTATCCTGTACAAGTTATTTCCCAAAGTAAGAATAACAGCACGAGGCCTAGACTCATACACAACATGTCACCTCCATAAGTATTGTTGGCCCAATAATACATCAACTAGATCAAGAGGAGCAACGTCACATAATACCTCATCCATGAATGGCTTGATGCTGTACATAAGGCGACACTGTTGGCGGATGCGGATATCTCTCCCTGGGTGAAGCCACCCAATGGTATATGGCTACGGGTGTGCTATGGTTGGTAGGTCGAGCTACTTCACGACCTCTGCTGAGTTCTTTTGGCTTCCGCTATCGACAAGAAATTATAGCGGAGAACCCTTCACCCACATTTGCGAATGGAAGAGTCGCTCCACCTCCTCTGGATCCTCTAGGTCCTCCCTATGGATCTTGGTGGTGGCAAAAATGGCATTGGGATCCACATCAATGATCTGCTTCCCTTTGTCATTGCCTTTTTCTGGTTCTGACTTAGGATAAGAAAATGCATCTGATTCGGGTAGCTTTAGTTCGGCCACCAATGAATGTTTGGTCCGACACTCGTTTGTGCTATGAGTGGGGCTATTATGAAATTCACACCACTTCCCTGTGTCCTTATTTTGATTTGTGGTGTTTTTCTAAGTCACACTGCTTTGGCCTTGCCCCTTGTTCTTCGGTTTGAGGACACCTTTAGGATTCGCAGATCCAAAGTCTCGCTTCTTTTGCTTAAATTTTTGATCGATCTTGGCGGCATAGCAATATTCTGTGCCAAGCGATGTAATGTCAAGGAACTCCATTTCCTCCTAAATTTGTTTATCCACGGTACTTGAGCACCAAATGTCTCTCTAAACCTTTAATACCCAACTTTGTGCGCACGGTATGGAATAGATTCGTTAGTTCGTACACATCTTGATCCCTTTGTTGCCATAGCGTGATCCATTGGATGTATTTGTCCTCATAGCTCCCCATGGGGTAATATTGTTCCTTGATGCCATCTCGAAATGAATTCTAAGTGGGTGTGGCCGAGAACAGAGAGGGTTCGCCTTCGTCCTCTTGCTCACGGTAAGTTTCCCACCAGTGTTTGACATGGGGGGTGACTTTGAGGAGTGAAAAAATAATCTTTTCTTGATCAGAGAAATCATGGACTGAGAAATACCATTTCAGCAAATTCAACCATCTATCTACGACATCTGCATCTATTTTTCCTTCAAATACAGTAATATCAAATTTTACTTGTACCTTGAAGGGATTGGCACCTTCAGAGTGGTTGTTGGATGCAAATGCATCGTAAGTGGGCAGTCGTTGAAGGTTTTGAGCAAAGTTATCCATCATCGCGTTCCTTTGTTTCTCGAGGGCCTCCTCGAGCAATATTTTGATATGATCTCTTGCTCCCTCGTCTTTCTTTTCTTCCGCCATGGGAGGTTGTCGGGGTTTGCGAGGATGATCTTGCAAGGGTTCAACCAGATTGAGCCCTAACTCCTTATAACCTGACCGCATTGGGGAAATGCAAAGAAAAACAAAGAAAGAGCAGATCGCTTTGATACCACTGATCCATATTTATGTAGGAACGGAACATAATACATAAATAACCATAAACATAGAGATGCAATGGAAATAATGTGTCATTTCATTAATATCAAATAACAGAAATATGCTTACAGACATAATGGAAATAAAATAGCTAGGGTGCTGGTAGCAAATCTCTGAGAAGAGATGTGGTGGCTACAGACCTCTGAACTGTGTTAAAATCAGGCTCGAGGGCCTATTTATTATTGAGAAACAATGGAGAACTATAAACGTCCAAAAACCAAACCCTAGGAGATGAAGCGCCAAAACTATGGGCTCTGTTTGGGTAAGTTGGTGGTTCAACTTCCCGGGGACGTAACTTTGGCATCCGACCTCTGTTTGACGGGCTCAATAGCTTTTTAGAAATATCTATTCAAGGACTACAACTTCTAAGCTAGAAACATTGGTATATGACTTGTGTTGCTCCCCGTTTTTCCAAAAAACATCGTTTAAGGCCTCAAAACAGCTCTGGAAGTTCAGGGCCTGAAAAATGATAAAAATAGTAAGTTGTGCTACAAATTAAAAACTGAACGAACTGATGTTGGAGGTTCAAATGGAATAGGTGGGTGGCCACCAATATCCACCTGGATCATTAAGGCACCAAAACGGCTCCGGGAGTGCAGGACCCTAAAACTTGCTAAAAATAGTAAGTGGTGCCGAATGTGAAAAGCTGTAAGAATTGATGGTGTGGGTCCAAATGGATTAGGTGGGTGGCCACCGATATCCAGCTGGATCAAATATTTTTCTTTTTTAAATTTCACATGAAGACAAACTCATGGTCCTTGAAGAGGCCATAAAAAATTGTTTACATAAGGCCCATTGGTTTCCTTGCAAAGCGTCAAAAGATGGTCAGTTTTTAGGAAGGATAAGTTCTCCTCCAATTCTAGATCAATTGGTATTAGATCTAGTTTTGACTAAGTTGGAGGTATGTGCAAGAAGTTGGAATTTCTCTAAGAGCTAATGGAGATGAACTTGTCTCTTCGAATGGGGAATGTTGAATTGACAAGAATGCTTGAATTTTCTAAAGAGGATAAGAGGCGTGCACATTCATTTGCATCATGACATGCTTCCGCAACAAGTTAATGAGAGTTCCACTCTATAAGAAGCAAATAATTCCTCCAAAGTAAATCCAGTTTGTGGGTATGGTCCAAACATAGGTTATGGACCCTATGTGGATAGTGATTCTTGAGAGTTTGTCAACATCTCAAAGCTTATCATTATATGCATGTTGGTAAAAGTGGATGGCTTGATTCATATTCAAATTCGTCATCAACGTCTGAAGCTGAAAAGATGGGTGGAAAATTGGAGGTAATTAGCATCTCTAGCTTAAATCCTTCGGTTTATGTTAATAACACATCTTTTGCAACCTTTGAACAACATAATAAAGGAATTGGTATGAATATGCTAACTCAGAGGGGCTATGAATTAGGAGGCCTTACAATCAATGGAAAAGGAATAACTAATCCTATTATGGTGAAAGAGAGTCCAATATATCAAGGATTGGGATATGGTCATAAATATTTTGGAGATTTTTCTAAACTATCTGAGGCAAAGAAATAATCAAATGATGATTTGTCACACCAAGATGGTGGTGTTGATGGAAATTTGCCTCGCAAGAGAGATGAATGCTTCAAAGGAATTTGCATGTCATCATCCACTCCAAATCGTCAAATTTGCAACCCAAGGGATAGGTATAAATGTCATGGGAATTTTCCAAATGTTGGTAAATTTTATTATTTGTTAGACATGTATCCTTTCACTTTTTGTGATGCTTTTGACCATTGTGTGGCTGATTGCGAGTAACATAAGTTGATGGTCAAAATAATGGACCAAATTCTTGGCATCAAACATGAAGAACCTCCCTTAATTTTGAAGACTTCCTTGTCGATGGGCAAGCGAAAGTAGTTTTGTACCCATTGTAACATGAATGGGCATGAGAATAAAAGGTGTTGGAAACTTACTACAAAAATTCATTCCAAGAAGGATAAAGAGGTTATGTAAACCAATTCAAGGAAAGCATTAAGTAGAAATGAGGATACTGGCATAGTTCCTAAGGAAACCTTCAAAGCAGAATAGATGTAGAAAAAGAACCAATAAGCCTATGAGAGGAAAATATTGGGTAGATTATTTGTATAGTTTGTTTCTTTTTAAATTGTAAATACTTGTTGTTCATTACCTATTTTTGGGTACTTTCTAAAGTGAAAAAAGAATAATCACTATTTGCAACAAATATTATTTTCATTGATATGAATGTTGTGTTCTCTTGTTTATGAGTCCTATTGTTTGAGAAATTTTTTGGATGAACATGTGTGTGTCATCCAATATGTCTATAGTTGCATCATGTACTCACCGACACAAGTGTTTCAATATGAGGCTTGTTGTGCATGAAAAATTTGATAAATATTGTACAAGAAATGACTATATTTTTGTGGAAAAAGAAAAATGTGTCATTGAATTATTGAATCCAAAGTAAATTTGTGTACAAGTGAAATTTGAGGATAGCAAAGAAAAGTTTGAATCAATTCATGTAAAAAATTTAATTGCGTCTACTTTCTAGGATGGAAATTCAAGTTTTTCTTTAGAAAAATAACTTCAAGATGAAGTTGGTTGACATTGAAAGATGGTTTTGGAGAAAATATTCAGATTCCATCCATTGATGTTTCCTTTCCTACATGGATTTAAGAATTGTGGCTCAACGCTTGACAGGAAGGTGAGAAATTCACACAGAGGATATGTGGAGTACCATGATTGGAGATTAAAGGAACCAATTTTAAAAAATAATATAAAAGATTGAGATTGGGAAATTTTTTATATTTTTCCTCATTTTTTTTGCTAGGAGAAGATAAATTTTGGAGTCCAAAAGTTCCTAGTGGAAAGGTATGATTTGGAGATCAATTTTTTTCTCAAAAATAAAAGTGCTCAAAATATTTTGAAACTAGCATCAAGTTGTAGTGTTTGTCATTATGATTCCAATGAAACTTGAATTACCTCAATCCAACGTAATATGTAAAATCTATGGTGTTGTGATGTTTTTGGTCGACAAAAATACATTTTGCAAGTATGTTGATGGGATGCTAACTGGGCAATTTGTACTACTGATTTCGTGATGATGTCAAAATACCAATTGGGAATACGGGACCAGCCACAGCCCACAACATGCCAGGATTGTACAGGGTGAGTTGGTTAAATTTGATTAGTTAAATTTTGTTTGGTGGCTTAATGGGAGGCTGCCATGTGACCCAATCGAAGGCTACCACTTAACGCGTCCACTTTGGATTAAAAAATTGTTAAGGGCTAGACGGCCTCGTCTGGATTCGAACTGGTGACTTGCCAATACACAATTCAACGCCTTAACAAATCCCCTATCTGATGGGACTTAACCCATATATGTTGCCACATATATTTAAGAGCTAAGTTATGGTGTGTTGGGAGGACAGGATGGGAGGTTAGCCCCAACCCCTGGTCATGCTCGATCATATGACGATAGTTCTTGGCGTTGGAGTGAAGTTGGGTGGGGTGGGGACTAGCTCTAGCAATTGGTCATATACACTCCCCATATGTCCCTAGTGTAGTCAAACGGAGTAGAGAATTTTGGGGTCTAGCCCTAGCCCCTACTTTTTGATACCTCCATGTGACCGTTGGAAGATAGAGGGAAGGACCCAAGGGCCAACCGTTGGCCAATGCTCATGGAACATGCTACAAGAGAGAGCATGCAAGGGTTGCGTGATATGCAAAGGGGGCAGGGTTTTAGGCCCCAACCCTGGTCCCATGGCACTACATGTAACCGAAGGAAGATATGAAGAGGGCTCTAGTGGTAGGGGGAAAAGTAAACCTTCCCCCCCATCACATCAACTCCCATGTGACTAAAAAACTGTAGAAAAATGGATCAACGCTGACAGGGGCATACCATTAGCCCAACGCATGGACTTATGGCGCACCCATGTGGCTCTGGTTTAGAACATAAGGGTTCTTCAACATTTAAAAAAAACGAAAGAATGCACTAGATGCAGGAAAATTCCTTGCCTCTCGAGGGTATTAAAGGGATAAAAGATCTTTCTCTTTGCTAGTGAATCTAATTTGGAGGATGAATAGCAGAAAAAACTTGACAGAGCCATAACTTGAGGATTTTTTGGCCCTTTGGAGCCAAACAAGAGCCTGTATCGTGGTTTCTGGACATTCTGAATCCAATGGAAGCCTTAGTTTATTAACTTCATCACTTTTGGAATGAATTTTCATAATTTTGATTCTATGGGTGTTAGGATCAATTAGTGGGTTGAAGCCGTTTTTGAAGGATTTTGAATATGGAAAGGAACTTGTAGGTTTTTTTGAGCCTTCATATGTTATCTTCAATAGTTGTGACATATATAGTGTAACTCATGTTTGTCTTTTCTCATTATGTTTTTATGAGGAAAATTTTCTTTTTTTACTTCAATGTATAATTGTTGTACATGTATGTTCATGTTTAGATGGAGTGTATGGTATTACTGTTAGAGACTTTTCTTGTTGATTGTTTCATGATTGACTATAGGTGATCATGCTTTTAGAGTGAGATTTCTTTGCAGGAGAATTTTTCCTTTAAGGGGAAATAGCCACTCTTGTTCTCAACACAATTTTGTACTTTTTATCACAAAAATATATCGAATATTCTAGCTGTGTCAGGAGGCCCAAAGATGTAGCCCAGGTGGTGTGAACTCCATCATCAAGTTTTTCGTTGTCACTCTTAATGTTTTCCTTTATGATTTAAGTGATGATATATCTATTTTTTAAAGTTCACATGAAAACTAACTCATTATCCTTGAATATGCCATAAAATATTTCTTTGCATAAGACCCATTTGTTTCCTTGCAAAGCGTTGAGGAAGGACAATTTTCAGGAAGGAGAAGTTCTCCTCCAATTCCAGATCTATTAGTGTGCTCTTTGAAATATTCATGGGATACAATATGACCAAAATATTCCACTTCTTGACACAAAAAGGAATATCTGGAAGAGCTTTCATATATTTGTTTCTATTCTAGTAGCATTAAGACCTTCTCGACATGTTCTACATGATCTTTCCAAGAATTTTTTTAGATTAGTATGTGAGAAAAAAATACTAGCAAAATTTTTATAGGAATGAGTTTTAAAATAGAATTCATCAAGATTTTAAATGTTGAAGGTGCATTAGTACATTCAAATGTCATAAAGAAACACTTGTAATGACCTTCGTGTGATTTAAAGGATATTTTTATAATGTCTGCTTAACTCATTATGATTTTATCATATCCATAATGGATATATAACTTAGTAGAGAAATTTTCTCCATGAAATTAATTTAATAACTCATCAATGGCAGGAATAAGAAACTTATCTTTGTTTGTAATTTTGTTGAGTTCTTTGTAATCTAGATGCATACACCATGAACCATCTCTTCTTTTAACATTCATCACTGGTGAAGAGAAAGCTCTTTGGATAGGTTGAATGATGCTAGCCTCTAATGTTTCTTGAATCGTATGCCTAATCCCACTATAATGTGCATATGGATACCCACAAGGCCTAATTTTAGTTGCTTCACTTTAAGGTTGCAAATGAGTATCATGACCATGATCTTGAGTCAGTGGAATACCTTTAGGAATTTACTCAAATACCTTGGAATGATTGTTCATAACATCTTGGGGATTGTATGGAGCAGAGGATATAGATATTTCAACATCTAATGAACAAAATTGTGCAATTACACCATGATATCCCTTTTTAAGGAACTTGGTCATGATATTAGAGATTACCACCTTAGGTGGTTTCCCTTGTATACCTCTAAGCTCAATTTCCTTTCCTATTGAGGCAAATCTCATGAAAATATATTGAAAATTAAACACAACTATTCCAAGTTATTTTAACTATTATACCCCTAATACAACATCAACAACACCTAGTTCGATTGCAATCATGGAAATATCCGATTAATACTCCCAAAATTTTACCTTAATACTATGGTACTTCCCTAAACAATTTATTGTACCTTTATCTGCAATCACTACATGAAATTCTAATGTTAGATATATAAATAAATTAAGAAGTTGTTCCAAAGTTTAATTTATGGAGTTATGGATACTACCTAAATCGATCAGTATTGTCAAATTGTTATTTTGTATATATATTTTTATCTTGAGGGTTTATGGAGTATTGATATTGGCTAATGTGTGGCAATACACTTTTGGAGTAGTCTTTTCAAGTTTTAGATATTGTAATGGTTCCACTTCTTGACCTTATTCATATTTATAGTCTATGTTGAATACTTTATTCTCGCCCTCATATATGCCCTTCAATATACTTGTTGTTATAGTTGAAACATATTCCCTTTACTCTTCCATCATCAAATTTTCGTGGTGTCAACCTTATTGGTTTAGGAGGGGGAGCATGACATTTTCCATAACGATTATTGACCAAATTTCTAGTCACCATATTTTAACTTTGAAATTCCCTTCATACACTACAAGCATGCTATAGGGATTTAGGCTAAGATATATGCATATAATGTTGGATTATTTCCTTTAAAGTTTCAATAAATATTCCTAACATATTACCCTCTAAAAATTATTTACCCTGAGGCTTAGATTTTGATATTGTTGAATGTTCTTTGTAATTTAACCTTTTTTTTGAAGATTTAGTAATTGATTAAATAATGAATCAAAAATAATAGAATCAATTTAATTTGCAAAGAAATTGATACCATACATATTTATCTTGTTCTAAAACTATCGCTGCAATATTTCCCTTTTTGTAAGGATGCTAGCTAGTGTATATGAAAGTATTTCTCCATCCAAAATATCCATGTTATAGGATCGTTACCATGAAAATTCCTCGTATGAACCCTTAAAATGTAGCAGTACTTTGGTGCTAGTTTGAAGTCATAATGATGCGGATCTTGAAATGAAATATCATGATTATGGTTCTATAATTTCATATTTTTCCTCTGTAATTGTCCTAAAATATGCCCCATAAATGAGTGAGTTCCAACACAAATTTTCACCTTATTTTAATGATTTCCTTCGACCTCAATATCATTTTTAGGAAGCCTCTTGAAAAGAGTATTTTCCATGGTATTCATGCAATTTTTTTATTTATTGCTTTATTTCATTCATCTTATTTTCTGTTCAATCCATCTCTTCTCTTTTAAGTTTTTACTGAAAACCTAATAAATCCACCACTTTCCTAAAAGTACCGTCTATTTCGTTAACTTTCATCTATAATTGGGAGAACCTAAAGTATAATATTCACTTTCTTCATGAGTATTGGATGAGCCTTCAGAAGATTTAATTAGTGTAAAAACTTTATTTGTATGCATAGTAATAATACTTCTATTTATCACAACTTTTAGTCACAAACAAATTTGGATCTTCTAATCAAAAGTTACATCACTTCTAACTTACACATGTTTAAACCTTAATATGGAGAATATAAAAATGAATGACCTTTTTATTAATATATCTATGATATTTTAGCTATTCTTGATTTCAAATGTTGGCTAGTAATACTTTTATATGTCTTCTCTACCATTCTATAGCTATGACTAAATTTTGATGCTCCAAGAGAGTGTTATGGTAACTTTCCCAAAACTTGTTGATTTTTGGCCTCTTCCCAAGAAAAAAATTGTATGGTGCTCTATTTGTCAAAAACTTCAAATGTGATGATGAAAATTTTAGTTGAAGTACTTATTTATGTCGCCTTAGATATTTTAAAAATTTACAATATGAAGTTTCTGAGAAAAAAATATTATAGTAAAATATCCATGATCACTCTTTTAAAACTGATTTTAGAACCATTCACAAACCATAATTTCATAGTGTATATTTAAAAAATTATACAAAACAATCATTTAAATTTTTTACTTAATGTACCTTTCAATTCCTTCTTAATCTCCTCAAAATCTTATAGTTTGAAATATCCCTAGAAACAATTATAATGAAAATTCCAAGATGAATCATTTTAATAATATTTTACGAGCAATCATCAACCCTCACCTCCACAGCCCATATCTTAGAAAGTGTGATGAATCTAAATATAAAATATTAGCTTAATTTTCCTTTAGATCGATCCTCAATATACTAAAAATTTGACGCTAAAATGTCCTAGACAAAAATTATAATGAAAATAAAAATATGACATATGAAACCAATAATTATAGTATATTTTTAAGGAGAAACTTCTCTCTATAATGGATTCAATGTATAACACAAGATTTCAATGTATAACACAAGATCTCTATATATAGAGAGAAATGCTACAATTATAATAGTATAAAGAAGATTTCAATGTATAACACAAGATCTCTATATATAGAGAGAAATGCTACAATTATAATAGTATAAAGAAAATTTCAATAGTTAAAATTAATAACGAGTTATCGAGTTAACATGACGTTTATATAAGAATTAATATTCACTCTATTTGCCACTCTTTTACAATTTTGTGAGGGCTTTATATTTTATTTGAAGCAATTTCCTCTTTCTCTTTCATCCAAGTTATTGATTTATAAAATCAATTCCGGATGCAATTATGTTTTTTCTTCTAGGTTATTATATTATCTATTTGGTCCATGGGATACCCATCCCAGTCCATTAGGGATGCATGCATTCATTTTCGGTTTAAATAGTAGGAATTTTGCGATATTCTTTAGAGACACATACTGCTCAAATTTAAATTCCAATTTGTAATATATTTTGCTGTCGAAGAGATTTATTTTAGGAGTGCATGACATTTGTGATTTCACAACCTTTTATTAATCATAAAAACTCATGAATGCACTACTATAAATCTTATGATCTTGAATGAATAAAATAATTTAAAGCTATGTGAAATACCTAGGAAGTCTTTTAATTTATATCTATGCATATTTCAAATGTGTTTTCCCCATTGTGCGTGAATGAAGGAATATGATGAACTGGAACATTTATGAGATTATTATTTAATTTTGTTTCACTTTTTTCTTAATCGTACCAGATGTTCCACTCAAAAATGTGAATTTATTGATTGCATTTTATTATTATTGTTTTTTATTGTAAAATATAACCGTAAAAGAAGAGTACCATCTTTATTAAAATGTGAACAAACATAGTTACAAGAAAAAAAAGAGAGAAGAAAATTAACGCTACTTAATACATAAAACTTGATAATATAACACACCTTAAATTTCTTGCCTATCAATTTAACTGAATAATGAAATTTTTAGAAAAATAATACATGATCTAATATAGTTGATCACTGAGCTAATGATCTAATATAAATAATACATGTTCTAATATAACTGTTGTAAGAACATTTCAATAATCTTGCAAGTAGCGTTTAATCGTTAAATTTACTTGTTTCTTTATATATTTTAATTATGACAAAACACAATATAACTCACAATTTAATCCTTAAATTTACTTGTTTCTTTATATATTTTAATTATGACAAAACACAATATAACTCACAATTTAATCCTTAAATTTACTTGTTTGTTTATATCTTTTAATTATGAAAAAACACAATATAACTCACAACGTTTATAAGGTTTCATATTTTAACATATTTACTTAGCCGAAGGCTTCCTATTTTAACTTCTCGACTTTTTACGTCTTCCTATTTCAACCTCAGGTGGAGGGAGGCTTTATGAGTGTTTACATCAATGACGAAGATTTAATGTTCTCTTGCAATCTGGTTTGCATTCTCCTTGGGCTGCCTATAGAGGTTTATTTAATGAACAATTTTGGAGGCGAATGCCAGTGCTGCTGAAGTTAAGCATCCATTTCGAAATCTCATGAAACGTAGGAATACACCTCAGCTTGACATAACCCTATTTTTGCAGATCTTGCAGCGGTTTACCGATATCAATGCCATTATGTTCTATCATTATGTGCTCTTCCAGACTCTAGGATTCAAGAGCGATGCTTCTCTTTACTCTGTGGTTATTACCGGTGAAGTAAATGTCCTTTACACTATTATATTCATTTCACAAGTTATCCCTACTTTTTCTTCTCCTTCAAATCTATTTCATATATTTATTTATATCGAAATCGTGAAACATAGTTGTGATACTTTAGAGTACGAAAATTGCAGGTGATTATTTGAATCCTTTTGGTAATGAGATTGAAGCACGGGAATTTTTTTTGTCGAGCGACAACGATTGTGATAATTTAGATGGTGTGCGTTTTCGTGTCATCGTTTGCATGGTCATTTGACCTCTCGGATGGTTGATTCCGAGCTAAACGTTTCCTCTCGAAACAATATCCATTGGAAAGAGGGTGAGGGTGTGCGAGAATATGCTCTTCACGTTTGGTGTTGCACATGCGTTTCTATCTATTTGGATGTTGTGGCTAATGATGAGGTGGATAAACATTGGCTATTAATATTTTATTTATTTTTAAATGAGACAAGTTAGTTTGTTTGGGTACATTAAATTAATCAGGAATAGAAATAGAAATTGGTTTCTCCATGTGAGGAGATTGAGCCAAGTAGGACACGATCTTAGAAATAGGGTAGCATTTGTTTATTGGAGTGGTTTAACAAAAGTCTCTTTTAAGCGAAAATGACTGCTTCAGATTTTTATATAAATGTGTGAGATAGGTGTAAGAGAAAGAAAGAGAATAGGAAAAAGTGAGATAGAGGGAAATAGGTGTGTGGGAGGCGAGAACAGAGAGAGCATAAAAATTGTAATAATCAGTCGACCAAGGGCTTGGCTCTGTAAATTCTTTATTTCATAATTTTCAAGTATTTTGTGTCGATTGGGCTTTCTGTTCAATTATTTGATTAAATTATGTTAAATTGCATTAAGTTAAAGAGCGGAAGAACAATCATACTGCAGGCGTGACGACAGCCGTAGATTTGAACCCGATCAATGGGAGAGATCTCATCACAAATTGGAAACTATCACACATTGCAGAGAAATGAGTTTAACTTTAAAAGTTGCAAGTTCAGTTTTTTTACAAACGATGTGAAGTGAGGAGTGGAGAAACAATGGGGATTGTCGGATCTGAGATTAATCCAATGGTGGAGATCACCACGCGGGGAAATTGATTTTTCACTTTTCAAGACTTAGGGAATAGGTGTTAAGCCATCGCATAGTAAACTATTTTATTTACGATGCGAAAAGGAAGAGGACACATGTCACCTCAATGCAGTTTTGTAGTTTGTATGGATTAAAGTTTAAGAATTAAAGCTAAACTGTAAATTATGCGATTTGCGGTCGCTGGTGATTGGTCAGACTTGTCATGGGACCCTCTGGTAAGAGATTCCATGCGATGCAAATTGTTTTGGGTTATATGTGTGGTTTATAATTATGTTGTTGATTGCGCATATGTATGTATGGATGTTTAACGAACCCAGAGGTTAATTCAACTCCGTTGCGGTAAGAAGGTTGTGTAGAGTGTAAACTCTATAGTTCCACAAATACTCTGATATTTCTGCAGTTAATCTACATCATATGGTATCAGAGCAGACTTGAGTCTGTTCTTGGAAATTGAAGCAAAGATGCCACCTAGGAGAGGAGTTGGTATAGGTCGTGGAAGACTAGAGGCTAATGCAATTATGTTGAATGAGATTCGACATCTTCGTACAATAATGGAGACACTAGAAGTTGCTCAGAGGAGAGTACCTGAAGAAGGAGATGTCAGCACAGCATAGAAAAGTTCATAGGAAGAAGAAGAATTAGAAGATGACGCAGCTAAAATGCTAAAAATGTTGATTAAGGCAACCAGAACAAAGGTGGATGTACCTTTGTATGAGGGAAATCTCAATATGGAAGAGCTAATGGACCGGATCAATTCATTAGACAAGTACTTTGAATTTGAAGAGGTTTAAGACAAAAGGAAAATGAAGTTTGTAGCTACTAGACTAAAGCGTCATGTCGCTATCTCGTGGGAGGAATTAAAAATATCCAGACAGAGAAAAGGAAAGCCAAAAATCAAGCGATGGGAAAAAATGGTAAGAAAATTAAAAAATAAGTTCTTCCCCAAGGATTATCAGTTAAATATTTTTAAGCAATTACAGAATTTGAAATAAAAAGGAATGACAGTGAAAGTATATAAAGGAATTTTATAAACTGAATATCAGAGTTGGACATGTAGAGGATGATGTTCACAAAGTAGCAATATATATAAATGGCTTGAGGTATGATATCGACGACGAGATCAGTCTATTAAATCTAAACACAATTGAAAATGCTTATTAGGCAGCCTTAAAATCAGAAGAGAAGATACAGAGAAAGAAAAGTCAGAGGAATTGAGGAAAGACTTCAGCAAGGGGAAGAGGAACATTCAAACCTAAATTTCAACATTCCCAGAATGAAACAGGATCATCGAGTAGAAAATCACCACAGAGAAGAGACTCTGGTCAAGGAAGGTTTGTACCCTGAGGTAGAGGCTAAGGAAGAGATATTCGATGTTTTACATGTGGTGAATGGGGACATGGGTCATGGGTCTGTCCTCATAATAAGTCAACAACTCAGAGAAATGTAAATGATGTTGAAACAAAGGAAGACATTCCTCAGATTATAGGTAAAGAGGAACCATATGAAGCAGGAGAATCCTTGTTATTGAAAAGGATATTGCTTAAAGCCTAAAAAAAAACAGGATAACCATCTCATAGGAAGAATCTATCCAGGACTATAAGCAAGTCCAAAGGTAAATGTTGCAAAGTGGTAATTGAAAATGTAAGCACTGATAACCTTGTTTCTACAGAGATGGTGGACAAGTTGGGATTGGTAAAAAAAGTACACCCTACTCCTCATAAGGTATCATGGCTACAAAAGGGACATAAAATTATTGTGACAGAACAATGTAAGGTAGAGATCCAGATTGGTACTTACAAGGATGTTATATTATGTGACGTAATGTTATTGGATGTATGTCACATATTGCTAGGAAGACCTTGGCAGTTTGATCGGAAAATCATACATGATGGAAGAAGAAACACTTATACTCTGGAGAATGATGGAAACAAACACACACTGCTACCATTGAAGGATGAAACTGACAAAGAAACACCTGGAAATAGTGTTATGTTGATGAGTGGGAAAGAACTGTTACAAGAAATTGAGAAGGATGAGGAGATTCATTTTGTTGTTGTAGGAAGATCCAAGGTAATTATGACTTCCACAAATTTAGAAGATTTATCTAAAAAAATTCAAAATCTGTTGAATGATTTTAATGATATTATTTTGGATGAGTTACCAAATGCATTACCATTAATCATGAGTATTACTCATCATATTGATCTAATACCTGGAGAAAGTTTTCCGAATAAATAAGCATACTTGTTAACTTCTCAAGAAAATGCAGAAGTTGGAAGACAAGTGCAAGAGTTGATAGATAAGAGGTTGATAAGAGAAAGCCTTAGTCCATGTGTTGTACCAATAGTACTCAGTCCAAATCAATTAAGTGAATGGCGCATGTGCACACATTCTAGAGCCATAAATAAAATCACAATCAAATATCATTTTTCTTTACCATGAATGGATTATTTAATAGATTACTTGAGTGGATCAAGATATTTTACTCAGACAGATTTGAAGAGTGCTTATCATCAGATAAGGATTAGAGAAGGGGATGTGTGGAAGTCTACCTTCAAAACAAATAGTGGTTTTTATGAATGGTTAGTGATGCCTTTTGGGTTCACTAATGCACCCAGCAGATTCATGAGATTAATGACTGAAGTCTTGAAGGAATATGGAGGAAAGTTTGTAATTTTTTATCTTGAGGATATTATAATTTTTAGTCAAAGTAAAGAAGAGCATCTAAAGTACTTTAATTTGGTTCTAAAAACTTTGTAGAAAGAGAAGCTGCTAATAAATTTGAAGAAATGCAGTTTGATGAAGGAAGAACTAATCTATTTGGGATTTGTAGTTTCTAAGGAAGGCTTGAAAATGGATTTGGAAAAAATCCAAGCAATTTTGAATTGGCCAACTCCAAGGAACACATTTGAGGTAAGAAGTTTTCATAGTCTTACAAGTTTCTATAGAAAATTTATCAGAAGATTTAGCGAGATTTGTGCACCCATTATTGAAACAATCAAGGAAACTAATTAGCCATTTAAGTGGATAGAAGCAGCAGACTGAAACTTTAAGTTGTTGAAGAAGAAAATTATAGAAAAACCAGTTTTATCTTTGCCATATTTTGAAAAAGTTTTCCAAGTTGCAACTGATGCTAGTGGAGTTGTAACTGGAGCAGTTTTAAGTCAAGGACAAAGAGAAATAACATACTTCAGTGAGAAACTGAATGAAGCTAAGAAGAAATACTCATCTTATGACAAAGAGTTTTATGTTGTTGTGCAAGCCTTAAAAAAATAGAGACATTATTTGTTACCAAAATAATTTGTCTTATATTCTGATAACCATGTGTTATAGTTTATAAAAAACCAGCCAAAATTGAACCAAAAGCATGCTAAATGGGTAGAATTTTTGTAGAGTTTTACTTATGAAATTAAGCATATAAGTGGTATGTTGAATAAATTTGTTGATGCTTTGAGCAGAGTGAATTTAATCATGCAATAATTACAAGTTGATGTTGTAGGATTTGAAGAAATGGTTGACATGTATAAATAAGATACAGAATTTAAGGAAATTTATGTAGCTTTGCAAAATCCTGTAGTTCATAATAGAAGCCAATGGTTGGATTATCTTATCCAAGGAGGTTCGCTATTCAAAAGTAATAAATTGTATATTCTCAAATTTTCTGAGGGAAACTTAATTAAGGAGAAACACACTAGAGGCTTATCTAGACACTTTGGACAAAACAAGACATTTTCTTAGGTAAATGCTTTTTACTACTGGCCAGAGATGAAAAATTATGTTAAGATATTTGTTGAGAAATTTAGGATTTCTCAGCATGCTAAAGCGAGAAGTCAAAATATAGGATTGTATCTGCCATTGTCAATATCAAACCGACCATGCGATGCAGTTAGTATGGATTTTTTTATGGGTTTTCCAAAAACTCAAAGAGGAAATGACTCCATTTATGTTGTACTAGATAGGTTTTCTAAAATGGATCATTTCATTGCATGCAAAAAAAATAATGATGCAACACATATTGCTAATTTGTTTTTTTCAAAAGTTGTAAGATTACATGGATTGCCTATGAGTATTGTGTCTGACAGGGATACAAATTTTGTTGGTCATTTCTGGAGAACTCTATGTAAGAAACTAGGTACCAACCTTAGTTTCAATTCAGCTTATCACCCTCAAACGGATGGACAAACCAAGGTAGAGAATAGAACCTTGGGAGATATATTGAGGAGCTTAGTTTATAAAAACCCTAAGCAATGGGATTTAGCACTTTCTCTGGCTGAGTTTGCTTATAATGATACTCCCAATAACAATACTGGGATGAGTCCATTCAATATTATTTTTGGAATGAATCCAAGAGGTGTGTATGAGCTTAGAAATTTAGAAAAACAAGAGATAAGGAGCGCAAAAGCTGAAGAGTTTGCAAAATAAATGCAGAAACTATAGGAAGATATCAAAAAAAATTACAGGAAAGTATTAGAAAATACAAGAAGAGATTTTATATGAAGAGGAAATAAAAATAATTTCAAGTACGTGACCTATTCATGGTCTACCTGAGAAAATAAAGGTTTCCTGTTAGGGCTTACAACAAATTAAAGATGAAAAATATAGGACCATGTAGAATTTTGAGGAAATTTTCTTCAAATGCTTCTAAAATTGAATTACCAGAAGGAATTGGAATATCGTCTATCTTTAATGTTGCATATCTGTACCTATACAAAGGAAAAAAGGAAGAGCTACCATAAGACTCTACAGAAGAGGAAGACCGAACTTTGAATTGGAAGGAACAGATGCCAAAGACGGAAAAGAAAGAAGTGGAGGCCATTTTGGAGAAAAGAGAAGTAAAGTAGACCAGAGGACAAACTTACTATTAGTATCTAGTGAAATGGAAAGGACATCCTGTGGAAGATGCCAGTTGGTTGATAGCAACAGAGTTACAAAGGTTTAGTACAGACCATGAAACATTGATGGATCAATATTTTCTTTCCCATGAGTCTAATGCAGGAGCATTCGGACTTAGCCAACAATGTGATTGGATTTTCACATGCTGTGGCTAATCATGAGGTGGATAAACATTGGCCATTAATATTTTATTTAGTTTTAAATGAGACTAAGTGACCATCTTGAAGTGCCCTCCTACTAGCTAATGCCTATATTTTTGCAAAGCATAGACCATAGCCAAACCTTCCCTTTTTGTGGTTGAATAGTTGTGTTCTACATTGGATAGATTACTACTTTCAAAGGGAACATGGTGATCAATATCTCCTTCTCCTAGCTGCACTAAGATAGCTCCAAGTGCAATGACGTATGCATCAATGTGCACATGGAAGACCTCAGACAAGTCAAGGAATATTAAAATAGGTGTAGTAACCATCTTTTCCTTCAACAACTCAAAGCTATTTTTGCATTCATCCAAGAAAAAGGACACATCTTTCTTCAACAATTTTTCCATGGGTGCAGTGATCATAGTATAGCCCTGACTTATTTTTCTATAATATCTTGTGTGTCCTAGAATAGAGCGCAGTTGTTTCACTTTAGCAGGAAACTCCAAGTTGATAATAACTGCAATCTTGGCTGGATCTACCATCAACCCTTTTTGAAAAACAATCTGCCCCAACAAGATTCCAAAAGTAACAAAAAATATAAAACTCTTCAAGTTAATAGAGATTTGATTCTTTTTGCAAGAGTCGAGAATCATGCGCAAGTTGGAAACATGCTTATTCAACAGTATAAACATAATCCAGTCATCAAAGTACACTTCCAATAACTTGTGCATGAAATCCTTAAATACAGAGACTACTATGCGCGAGAATATAACAGGTACATTCTTCAACACAAAAGGCATGACTGTGTATTGGAAGGATCCCCATTCTATTGCAAAATTGGTCTTAATTTGATCTTTTCGCGCAATCCTTATCTGATGATAACCTGAAAATCCATTAGTAAAAGAGTAGGCCTCTTGTCCTCCCACATTTTCCAATATTTCATCTGAAAATGGAGTAGGGAATGGGTCATGTATGCATGCATAATTCAGTTTGTGCAGGTCCACACAAATCCTTATTTCTCCCTTAGTCTTATTTTCCTGAACAAACGTTGGGCTTACCCAATCAGACTGCTCCACAGGCTCAACAATTCCTGCAACAACCATTTTCTCCAATTATTCCTTCACTTTATTCTTATATTTTGGATTTAACCAGTATGGTCGCTGCATGATGGGGCATGCATATGATTTTAGAGTGATTTTCATAACTCCCAAATCTCCAACAATTCCTTTGAGCTCACAATATTTTATGGAAAATAGGTCCTCATATTTAGTCAGCAGCTCCACAACCTTTCCCACTGTCTCATCATCCCAATAATCTCTAATTTTTCCAACTTGGGTTGTTCCTCCATCCCAGTGTTGACTTTGTTCAGTTTTAAAGGCTTAGTCACATCCATCATTCCTAGCAAGGGACCTTCTACTACACACTCCCCCTCAGATTCTGGGATATTGATATTTCTTGGATCTTCTTTGTTATATTCCACTGAAAAATTTATACAATTGATAATATCCTACATCTGCACTTCCCATGTTGGCGCAACACATTCTATCTGAGGTCGGGGATCATCAATGATAATTTCTTCTATATCCTACAAGGCTTCGTCCAATCCCTCTGATCCATCGACCATACCAAAGGTTAACATAAATCTTTCACTCATTGTAACCCAATCAAGGGTCCCTCGACACAGCTCTGTATGTAAATACCACACAGTAGGGATTGGTCCCAATGTATGGATAAACATGTGAACCCATTCGGCCTTGGGATTCTTCTCCCAAACCTCCTTTGACGTAGGCAAGTGTTTGCATGGAACTCCTCGGCCACCAAAAATCTCATTAGTTTGGGGAGTGGGATGCTCAAAGCACAAATACATCATTATGCTCCATTACTCCCAATCCTCAAAGTTCCCTTCATGTGTATATCACCAACATGATGGAGTTGCACACATGGAAAGATCGAGCTCCTAGAACCTTAGCTCTTCGGGGACAACCTTTTCCAATTTTTCCAAAAATAAAGCAACATTGCTAGAACCATCAATATAGGGTAATTCATGTACCTTTGAGGAGACTCATGGGCGAAAATGTGAAGTTGAATTACACTTTTGTGAGAATCAAGGGTAGAATTTTTTTTCGAAAATAGTTCGGTCGAACTCATTCTTCTGTTTAGATTGACGACACATTGATGGCGTGGGAAAATAGAATTTTTGTCAGATATGGGAAAACCGGCAACAAAAGTTCATCCTAACTTTTAGTTCGACTAAACCTTTACTCTTAAAATAGTTTGGCCGAACAATTTCTTATAAATTCATTGCCCTCGAAGTGTATTTGTTTCTCACATCTGTGTTTCTTTGCTTTGTTTCTTTGCGCATTTTTGTGTTTCTGTTCTGTTCTTTGAATTTTTGCGGCAATGCTACTAGTCTAGGGTTGCTTCCACTCTGTTGGTGATTATCTGTGGTGACGTCAAGCAAACTACCATGTAAGCAGCTCTTTCTGTTGTTGATTCTCCACCTGTGCATGGAAGTTTAGATCAAGTTGAAATGTAATTCTAGGTTTATTTGGCTTTGGATGGCACAACATATAGGCCATGTTTTTTTTTCTCTCATGCAAATTCTCTGTTTTATCATTTCAGACTAAGTATAATTAAACGTTTTTAGCACAGTATATAAGCCATGTTTTTTTTCTCTCGTGCAACTTATTTGTTTTATGATTTCAGACTTAAGTATAATTAAATGTTTTTAGCTATGGAACGTTGTCTCAGTGTATAGCTATTTTTGTGTTTAATGATGGATAAGGAAGGCCCTAATCTCTGCTCGATTAATAGAAAAATGGTCTTTCAGCAATGATCTGTTACAATGGTCTTTCCCTTGATCTGTGCACCAACTGTTCATTAGTAGGTAGCTTGAGATCATCCTTGGTCTGCCCAGATTCGCCTACCTCCTTTTTAACGTCAGATTCTTGGCTCCGCTCCTCACATTTAATGTTATATTCGACGAGACTATTCCTTCTCTCCTATGGCTATGATTTAGAACCACCCCCACCCTCCCCCACTAAGGAGCAATATGCCTACACAACGCTACTGATCAAACAAACCACCTTCCACTAAATCGTTATGACATATGTAATATGATTTACATTCGCTGTCGCTAGAGATCCCCCACCACTTCATCGGTTCAGCATGGCGAATATCCTGCTATAAGAAAAAGGCCTACTCTTACCCGTATTCGAGCCAGGGAATATAGCATTTTTGCATGAGCGAAGGATCGAAGGCTGAATCCGATCAGGAGATCACAGTAGGTCTCGTAGTTCATGTATGAAATTATGACAAGTTCTCCTAAGGTATAAATCTTACTGTTCCTATGGATCCATCAATTTCATCCGCTCTAGCTGATTCTCCACTTGTGCATGGAAGTTTACCACCCCTGTTAAGCTTATGCCATTACTGAGCCTCCTCTCGATTCCTTAATGATGGAATGTGCAACCTTTAGTATTTTTTGTAATCACTCATGGTGTGGATAGATGGTAACTAAACAACCATAATTATGCTTTAAATTTCATTACATTTTGCTGTAAGGTGTATGTTGAATTTATGGTAGTATGATATGCACTCGGTTGTTGTAGTTGTTACTATTCCTGTGGATTCATCAATTTCATCCGCTCTAGTTGATTATCCACCTGTGCATGGAAGTTTACCACCACTGTTAAGCTTATGTCGTTACTGAACATTCTCTCGATTCCTCAAACGCTGGAATGGTCAACCTTTACTATTTTTTGTAATCGCTCATGGTGTCGATAGAATGTAGCTAAACGGCCATAATTAGGCATATGAGGGTGAAGGGAACTTTTTTTTACAAGAAGAATGATTCAGCTAGAATGATATACTATTGTAATGTGACTACATATTGTATTTTTTGGATGTATTTCTGTATGAGGAAGAATCTAATCTTTTATACGTGATAACCTGTTATGGGTATATCAAGAGGATTTTGTATATGAGTTGTTATCAATATATGAAATAGGGTTTTTTCTCCTTTGAAAAAAGAGTTGAAATCATTTTAAATTCACATATTTTTAGTAGTGTCACTATTTCACTTTCAATATTATGTTGCTTACCTTGATGACTAGGTGGAACTCTGCTGGGAGGCCTCTCTGTTTTTTTACTCTTTTCTCATACTATCAAAGGTCGTTATATGTTATATGGGCTAGACTGTCTAGTTATTAAAATACATATCTTCATATAGAACTTGCAAATAGTATGATGGAAACCAAACATAATAATGTATTAGGACATCAGAACCTGCTAATTAGTTATTAGACTACATATCTTCATATAGAACCTGCAAATAACATGATGGAAATGTGAACCTGCAAATAGTATGATGGAAATGTGGATCTGATGACTCTTCATGATTAATGCTTCTAGAAACCAAACATAATAATGTATTAGGACATGCTCCTTTAACTTGCAAATATAATGGTTGAAATGTGGATCTCATGACTCTTCATGGTTAATGCTTCTAGAAACCAAACATAATTTAATTTATTAGGACATGCTCCTTTAGGCCTAGCGGAATTACCTTTGCTTTTTATTTCTCTCTTACACACACATATATATGAAGATATGATCCCACTTTATTTTTTATTCATAGATCAAATGTCATTTAAATACAAGATTTATCATAATGTACAATGATTCATTCCATATTATTCATAATTTTTTTCATTAAAAAATGAACCCTTTAAATGATGAATGTAGTTAATGCTTCTTCTTCATGAAGAAGACTACTTGTATTAGGACATAATTTAATGTATTATGACATGTACTCCTTCAGGCTTGGTGGAATTACCTTTTCCTTTTATTTCTCTCTTACACACATATATATATGAAGAGATGATCCAATTTTCTCTTTTATTCATATATAAAATGTCATTTAAATACAAGATTTATCATAATGTACAATGATTCATTCCATATCATTCATAAATTTTTTCATTAAAAAATGAACCCTTTAAATGATAGTTAATGCTTCTTTTTCATGAAGAAGAATACTTGATCTTTCAATTTGAATTTGATGATGGTCCTTTGTTATCTTTCTTGACTACTTTGTTATCTTTCATGACTACTTCAAATTATTGACACAATCATATGCTTCTCCTTAAACTTTTATTCCTTCCTTATATTGTATTCTCCGCCTTAGATATTCTGTACTTTCCCACATATATATTGCACTCAATTTTTATGGTCCTTTGTTATCTTTCTTGATTACTTCAAATTATCAAATTATTGACACAATCATATGGATATTACACTCAATTTTGATGGTCCTTTGTTATGTTTCTTTACTTCAAATTATTGACACTTGATCATATAGATATCATATAGATATTGCACTCAATTTTGATGGTCCTTTGTTATCTTTCTTGACTACTTCAAATTATTGACACAATCATATGCTTTTTGTTACTCTTTTTATTCCTTCCTTATATTTATTCTCCCCCTTAGATATTGTGTATTGTCCCACATAGATATTGCACTCAATTTCATGGGCTCTTCTTTTGAAGTAAAATATATTCTACTCTCCCCCTTAGATATTGTGTACTCTCCCACATAGATATTGCACTCAATTTCATAGGCTCTTCTTTTAAAGTCAAATAAGTGACAATAATTTACAAGAACTATCCCTAATTTGTTTCGAACTATCCCTAATTTGTTTCTCACATGTTCAAATTGTTCTCTAACAAGATAATTTATAAGAACTACTCCTTATTTTTTTCTCACATATTCAAATGCTTATGTAACAAGAGGGTGTGTGGGTATGTATTCCATTTTCACTATTTTCTCAAAGACTTGTTGTTTGAGGAAGTGGTACTTTATGATGATATATAAATAGTGATTGAAGGAAGTAGAATATTTTATTTTTGAAATTGTTATTACACTTCTCTTGAAACAATCAATAGATATATATATTTACCTTAATATCTTGTAGAGCCCATTTCATCCAAAACACTCAAAAATAATTAACTACTATGTATTCCACTTCTACTCACACAAATAGAAATTTACCTTAATATCTTGTAGAGCCCATTTCATCCAAAACACTCAAAAAAAAAAATAACTACTATGCATTCCACTTCTACTCTAGATAGAGAAAGTAATGACTCTTTCTTGTTTAACCATTAAACCAAAGACTCTTCTAAGTAGAATTATACATTGTCCACTTGTACTTTTCACAAGCCTAGTTGAATCTCTATATGTTGTCAATTTAAATTTCTACTAGTAAATTTGTCAATGTAAATTTCTTAACTTTTACAAGTTCTATAGGTAGAGTCTGCAAAGGGACAGGTAGCCTCTGGATCTCATATTTTATGAAAGGTGACATATATAGTAAATTCCCCTACAGTTAATCTTTGGAATAGATCTAAATAGAATTTCTTCATTTTAATATCCATAAAACACAACCACTTTAAGGTAAATTGTGTACATGTGTCATTTCTCCCACAAACTAAAGGTTTCCTCCCATTAATTTTAGATGTGAATTCTACCATAAAAATTTTAAGTCAAACTTTAAGATAAACCATGAAGATGTCATTTGCAATAAATGTCAATTTAATATCTAAATTCACATATGTTCAATGGTGTCATTGTTTCACTTCTGATATTATGTTGCCTACCTTGATGAATAGGTGGAACTCTACTGGGAGGTCTCTCTGTTTTTTTACTCTTTGCTCATACTGTCAAAGGTCGTTATATGTTATATGGGATATAATGTACATTTATTAGACTACATATCTTCATATAGAACTTTCAAATAGTATGATGGAAACCAAACATAATAATGTATTAGGTCATTAGAACTTGATAATTAGTTATTAGACTACATATCTTCATATAGAACTTGAAAATAGCATGATGGAAATGTGAACTTGCAAATAGTATGATGGAAATGTGGATCTCATGAATCTTCATGATTAATGCTTCTGGAAACCAAACATAATAATGTATTAGGACATTCTCCTTTAACATGCAAATAGTATGGTCGAAATGTGGATCTCATGACTCTTCACGATTAATGCTTCTAGAAACCAAAAATATTTTAATGTATTAGGAAATGTGCTACTTTAGGCTTGGTGGAATTACCTTTGCCTTTTATTTCTCTCTTACACACATATATATATATGAAGAGATGATCCCATTTTATTTTCTATTCATAGATCAAATATCATTTAAGTACAAAATTTGTCATAATGTACAATGATTCATTCCATATTATTTATAAAAATTTTCATTAAAAAATGAACCCTTTAAATGATGAACCTAGTTAATGCTTCTTCTTCATGAAGAAGACTACTTGATCTTTCAATTTGAATTTGATGATGGTCCTTTGTTATCTTTCTTGACTACTTTGTTATCTTTCTTGACTACTTCAAATTATTGACACAATCATATGCTTCTTGTTACTCTTTTTATTCCTTCCTTATATTGCATTCTCCCTCTTAGATATTGTGTACTCTCCCACATAGATATTGCACTCAATTTTGATGGTCTTTTGTTATCTTTCTTGACTACTTCAAATTATCAAATTATTGACACAATCATATAGATATTGCACTCAATTTTGATGGTCCTTTGTTATCTTTCCTTACTTAAAATTATTGACACTTGATAATATAGATATCATATAGATATTCTACTAAATTTTGATGGTCCTTTGTTATCTTTCTTGACTACTTCAAATTATTGACACTTGATCATATAGATATTACACTCAATTTTTATAGTCCTTTGTTATCTTTCTTGACTACTTCAAATTATTGACACAATCATATGCTTTTTGTTACTCTTTTTATTCCTTCCTTATATCTATTCTCCCCCTTAGATATTGTGTACTCTCCCACATAGATATTGCACTCAATTTCATAGGCTCTTCTTTTGAAGTCAAATAAGTGACAATAATTTACAATAACTATCCCTAATTTGCTTCTCACATGTTCAAATGATTCTCTAACAAGATAATTTACAAGAACTATTCCTAATTTATTTCACATATTAAAATGCTTCTCTAACAAAAGGTTTTGTGGGTATGTATTCCATCTTCACTATTTTCTCGAAGATTTGTTGTGTGAGGAAGTGGTACTTTATGATGATATGTAAATAGTGATTGTTCAAGAAGTAGAATATTTTATTTTTGAAATTATTATTACACTTCTATTGAAACACATAATAGATATATAGACTTACCTTAATATCTTGTAGAACCCATTTCATCCAAAACACTCAAAAATAAATTTTCCTTACCTTAATATCTTGTAGAGCCCATTTCATCCAAAACACTCAAAAGGAAGTAAGTACTATGTATTCCACTTCTACTCACTCAAAAATAAATTTACCTTAATATCTTGTAGAGCCCATTTCATCCAAAACACTCAAAAAGAAGTAACTACTATGTATTCCACTTCTACTCTAGATAGAGAAAGTAACGACTCTTTCTTGCTTAACCATTAAACCATAGACTCTTCTAAGTAGAATTATATATTATCCACTTGTACTTTTCACAAGCCTAGTTGAATCTCTATATGTTGTCAATGTAAATTTCTACTAGTAAATTTGTCAATGTAAATTTCTTAACTTCTACAAGTTCTATAAATTTGTCAATGTAAATTTATTAACTTCTACAAGTTCTATAGGCAGAGTCTGTAAAGGGCCAGGTAGCCTCTGGATCTCATCTTTTATGAAAGGTGACATATCTAGTAAATTCCCCTACAGTCAATCTTTGGAATAGATATAAATAGAAGTTCTGCATTTTAATATCCATAAAACACAACCACTTTAAGGTAAACTGTGTACATGTGTCATTTCTCCCACAAACTAAAGGCTTCCTCCCATTAATTTTAGATGTGAATTCTAGACCATAAACTTTTTAAGTCAAACTTTAAGATAAACCATGCACATGTCATTTACCTCATGATCTTGTGTCATTTATCCCATGTCATATATATTTTTTATTGAATTTTTCTTTTGAGGGATAAGAAAACAATTAAATATGGTTGAAAAATGGAAATTATGAATAGAAGTTTCTTGCTATCCCAATCTAGGGAAAGCAGTGATTACATATGTGCTTTCTAATATTGCAACTAGCAAAGTCGTCCGAAGGAAAATGAGTATACCAGGAAGAACAACAAACAACGAGGAATATTATATTGGATTGATAGAAGGCTTGGGAACAACGATGAAGTATGGATCAAATGGAATTATAGTTTTCACCAATTCTGAACTTCTATGCAACCAGATGAATGGCATGTGCCATGTTAAGAAGGAGAAGCTAAAAGAACTACATGGAATAGCAAACAATATTGTTAGCCAATTTCAATTTCTTAATATAAGGCATTGTACAAATGTGAATAAGATGTCTATTGATCTATTGCATGGGGCAATGCAAATTCGGGATTCATCTATCAAAGACGAATTAGAATTATACAGAGAAATGCCAATGCAAGATTCATCTCTCAAATATGAATTGGTTTTGAGATGCTCTTCTTCAAAACTTCAAGATTCACCTCTCAAAGATGAATTAGTGTTGAGATGCTCTCCTTCAAAATTTATTGATGGACATTGTAACATATCTTGGATATGTGTGTGTTTTGTACTTATAAATGCTTGTTTTTTAATGACCATGTGCTTTTTTCAATTATATACTAAGTGTGCTTCCACCACACCATGTAAAGTGCAACTTGGTGAACTTCACATTTTTATCAAATTAAAATGCGGGGAATTTAACAATTTTTTGTTTAAATGGAGTTTGTTTAAATTTAGTTTCACTTATTTTTTAATGACCATGTGCTTTTTTCAATTTTATACCAAGTGTGCTCCCACCATGTAAAGCGCAATTTGGTGAACTTATAATTTTTATATTTTTTTTTTTTTGCTTAAATTGAGTTTCACACATCAATTAGTGCTTTGAAAGTTGTGTTCTACATAATTTGTGTACACTAAATTACATTAATTTTCTGAAATTTATTTTGTGTAAATGTCCACCAATAGATATATATATCATGGAGGATGAATGACGAAGATCAACATAATCTCATATGGGGGATCAGAGATCGGGGGATGTTCATTGTATTTAAATATAATCTTAAATCTCCATACATGTGTGTACATATGGAATTTATTTTTTGTTAAATTTGTGAGTTAAATTAGTTGTTAATAAGTTTCATTTTTTATTTTTTAGGAGCTAAGAGGAGAAGGGTTTCTACTCCATCCATGGAGCATGCCCATGGTTCACCCAGTCGTGGTATGGTTCACGCAATTTAATCAATGAATATGTACATGTATTTATATGTACACATGAATGTATTTTTCAATTGATTATAAATTCGTATTTGTTTATGAAGCTTCTCTCTCATCTCGAGAGGTTGGTGGTGGTTCAAATGCCCTTAGAGGGCCATCAATGAGTGGTAGCAGGTTGCGTGAAGGTGGTGATATTTATTCTCCCGGAGGCTAATCAACGGCTGGTGGTGCTGGTTCTCAGCAGGGTCGTTCTGGGTCTCAACAGTTTCAGGGTGGAGAAGATGCTAACCAACCACGTCGAGGTTGCCATCAATTTCAATATTTTTTTCATTGAATTTGTACAAATTTGTTTACATGTGTTTTTTCTAATATACAAAATTATATATATATTGATGTAGAGGCTGAAAATGTTCCAAATATTGGTTAAAATAGATGCAAGGTAGAACACTACATTCAAGAAGAATATTGTCTACCCACCACAACTTATCCGGCCGACATTTCTGATATACCATGGGAAACAAACATGGCGCAATGCACCTTACAAAGGTGTCAAAAAATTCATGCAAAATTGCAGAGAGATCTCGTGGCTTTAACTCTATCTGCTGAGAGTCGAAAAAGCCTCGAAATAGTTACACATTCATTGGGCGAAATTGTAAATGTGTACAAAAATCTTGGGCCAACGACTGATACATTTGTAGAAGTGATGAGAAAGAGAAAGGAAACAGTAATGGGTCCCGATAAATGGGAGGATGTAAAACAAGGAATTACAAAAAATATGGCGAAGTCAATGTTTAATTTCAAGGAAGGGACAAAAAGAAAAATGTTGAAGGTGAAATATTTCAAGCACCCAAATATAGTTCACTATTTGTATGATAGCCACCTTGCGGCCTATGGAAGGCTCTCATGGAACGACGAGGTTCCTGTTTATTTTGCACAATTGTTTTACGCAGAATTTTTTTTGAATATGAAACTCAACTACAATGACCTTCCGTCAGAATTTTTTGGTCCGAGGAAAGGTCGATTGTATGACTGTAAGGGTGCTAAGCAAGATGTGGAGTTGCCTTGCCCTGAGCCACCATTGGTGAGTCGACCTTTTCGGGTCGAAACTCTGCAGTCAGAGATGGATGCGACTTCTCAAATAAGTCGAGAAGCAAGGGATGTCATGATCGACAATGCTTATAGTAGATTGGTTGGAGTCAATGTTTGTCTAAATCGACAAAGAGCACGTGAAAATGCACGTGCCAATTTTGTGTATTGTACAGATGAAGAGATTGACAACATGAATGTTGAAGATCTCCGAATATATGCAAAAAATTGTTGCAATGGTTTTCAAGACCTAATTCTTCATGAGGAAGAGGGCACGAGAATGGTATGTGTTAATGACCTTAGGGTTCAATTATTTTAACATGTATACATGTGTACAATTTGTAATAAATACATGTGTATGTACATGTATACATTTATTTGTATGTACATTAATCTAACAAAAATGTATCATTATATGTTAAAACACCATTTGCAGTTGTCACGCATGATGAGTGACGAAAATGTTAATATCACGTTTGGGACCTCTGGTTCAAACAATGCAGATGGGTCTCACCATCAAGATATGTTGGCAAATGTTAGTGTTTTTTAAGTGATATTTTAAAATAAATAATTGTGCACACATGTACATGTATGTATATATAATGATAAAATGTTTTAACAGATTCCGATTCCGTCCGATGTTTTTGGGATGGTGGTACCTTCTTCTTCCTTGGGAGATGTACCTTCTACTTCCTTAGGAGATGAGCCACAAGTATGGACAATTTTTCACTTTTAAAATTTATGTTTAAGTTATATATATATATATTCCACCTCAAAAAGTTCCATTAAAAATTGAGATATATATATATATATCTTGAGTTATTTTAAAATTTTTGAATTTAGGTTCCCATAAAATATTTCTTTAATCCACGAACTCTAGCAATGGAGATAGGAACATCCACACCATTTCAACCATTTCAACAAGTTGCTTTTAACATTTTTTTAATATTATTCAAAATAAGTTTATATATGTACACGTGCATTTTCATTTGGAATTTTTTAATATATATATATATATATATATATATATAACTGTACATGTATATTGTACAGTTTACCATTGCAGATGTTCCCATGGGGGGGGGGAACTTGTAGCAGGTGAACAAATGGAGAGGGAACCTCATGAGGTATTGCATGATTTTTTTTTTATATTTTGTTTTTTACATGAAGTTCTATATATATTCTCACTCATTTTTAAAACATCAAATTTTAATGTTCAAGTACATGTGCATTGTGTACAGGTTTCCCATGCTTCACATGATAGTGCACGGATTGAGACCCTGATAGGAAAGATGCTAGATCCATCTCTATTTGATGGACATGATTTGTAGATTTGATTTCAAGATTTATATAGTCTTAAATTTTCTTTTCTATATATTATCTAGATGCACCGTCATATATATATATATATATATATATATATATAGTTTGATACTTGTGAGATCTACAATTTTTGGACATATTTTATTACAGTGTTAATATAATTTGTTTTGTTCCAAAAAGTTAAGTTTTGGATGGTTTTAGTACTTTTGGCATGTGAATGTGAAGTAATGTTGTTATATAATTTTTTTGGTTTTTAAAACTTTTAAGTTTTGGATAATTGAACTACTAGTAATGTTGTCATCTATAAATTAATGTTTTGCTTCTGAACTACATTTGGCATGTTATGTAATGATGTGTTATAATTTGTTTTGTTTTTAAAATTTAAGTTTTGGATGCTTGAAGTACATTTGGCATGTGATATAATGTTAAATGTTTTTATTTGATAGTTGAACTATAAGTGGCATGGCATGTGAAGTAATGTTATGTATGATATAATCGAAAAGTTTTTAAAGCTCAAGTTTTGGATGGTTTCAATCTACATTTTGCATGTGATATTTAATGTTAAATGTTTAATGTTTTTATTGGATAGTCAAGAAATACAATTGGCATGGCATGTGAAGTAATATGTGCATGTGAACTAATGTTGTGATCTATAATTTTGGATGGTTTCAATCTACATTTGGCATGTGATATAATGTTGAATGTTTTTATTAGATAGTTGAACTATAATTGGCATGGAATGTGAAGTAATGTTGCACGATATATAATCAAAAAGTTTTTAAAAATTAAGTTTTGGATGGTTTCAATCTACATTTGGAACATGTGATACAATGTTAAATGTTTTTATTGGATAGTTGAACTATAATTGGCATGGCATGTGAAGTAATGTTGCACGATTTATAATCAAAATGTTTTTAAAACTTAAAAGTTTTGGATGGTTTCAATCTACATTTGGGACATGTGATATAATATTAAATGTTTTTATTGAATAGTTGAACTACAATTAGATGGCATGTCATGTAATGTTGTGATATAATCAAAAAGTTTTTAAAACCCAAGTTTTGGATGGTTGAAGTAGATTAATCATGTGAAGTAATGTTGTGATATAATCAAAAATAGTAAAGAAGTAGTTATATGTAAATGCCTTTAATTTTGATTTAATGTTAAATGTTTTAAATGTTTTGATATAATGTTAAATGTTTTGGATGGTTTCAATCTACATTTGGCTTATGGAAGACTCCCATGCATAGACATCGGATGCATTGCAGAATGGGAGGTGGGGGTAGGGGTGGAGGGGGAAGGAGTGCTGGCTCTCACCCGCCTCTTTCAATCCATGACACAGGCATCCACCCTCCTCCGGCAAGCAGTGTCTCATGGCTTAGAGCAGTGATGCACCATTGAACAACTTCTTTCGCGTCCACAAGTCAGCTTGCAGAGGGGTTCATTTGATATCTTCGAAGTGCTCGTTTGATGCATGCCCCTGCACTATCATTTTCTCCTTTTCCATGGCCAGTCTCAAAGAAATTCCAACAATTTTTAATGCAGGTTTTCTTATGAAGACAGCACATCCAAAAGAATGATCGTGCAGATTTGAATTGACTTGCGCATCCATTTGACCATATCCAACAATCATTGAATGCTATTCCACGATTTTTCAAGGAATCATAAATTTTTCCAAAACAATGTTGTACAAAATATGTATCATGTGTACGATTGTCACTGATATAAAAGTGATATTCTTTAATGATATGTCGATTTTCACTCGTGCTTTCTATATGATCGACATTTTGTTCAGCATGTTTATATAGAATATGGATGAGCATGGATACTTGGCTAGAATGATAGTATTCACTCTGAATTTATTTTTGTGGAACAAATGTGTAGTTTTCTGCAAAATCAATCACTAACAAAATGGTCCCTGGTGGAAAAAATTCACAAGATTTTTTGAATTGCAAGTCTTTCCATCGATCTCTATGGGAATTCTTGGTGTATTTGTAAATTTCTGCCTCAAACTTTCTCAAAACTTCTATCATAAAAATTTATTCTTCTCGTAATTCAATTCTTTTAACACTATTTGCACCTTGAATCGATGTATGAATATATTCATATCTCTTCCATTTCACTTTCATGTTGGACAATGATTGATCATTTATATCAGTATGATATTTTTTTTGAAATTTAGTCAAATTTCCACAATCATCACATTTTTTACCACCAACACATTTATTTTTGTAAAATAGTTCATCACATTCTCTTTCACATAGAATTTGAGATATGAAATCACGGATAGTGGAAGGAGGAGGTGAATCCTTCCATAATGTTCTACCAAGATCAAGGAATGTGTCATAATATAACTCAAATTCCACATGATAACGGCAAAAACAAGTGTCGTGTACGGTGATAGGTTTTACATACCACGGTTTTTGTTGAACAAAAGCACTGATTGAAACATGGATTTCATGATTCTCTTCTTTGAAATTGTTGAATAACTCTATCTAAGTGGTTTCCAAGAAATATTTTTCATGTTCTTCGTACTGATTTTGTGCTTTTCTTATTTCCATCACATGCTTTGCAGTTGGAAAAACATGCGAATTGTTCTTCCACTATTCACATACTATTTTTTTAACATTTTCTCCAAGTCTGTCTTTGTATGGTTGCCTACAAATAGCTCTCCAACAAGCAAGTTCATCATTTACATCTATTTGCAGCCAAATTTTTGATGTTTGTGCAAATTTTTTCGCGAGGGTACCTGATGCTCATGCCATAGATGTTACCAAACGATTCTCTTTAGTACTTGATGAAACCACTGCCATATGTATTCCTCTGCGTACAATTGAAACATTTTTCTGTCTAGATATCCTAATTGAATTTATAGCACTACTTATATTTTGTATCACATTTTCCTTCATTTTTTTAATCTCTAGTTGATTTTCGAAAACTCAGTAGTGTCATAGCTTCTTTCAATTTCCTTAATGATAGGAGACCTTTCAGCATTTGAGCTTGAACTGTCACCTGCTCCTTTATGAAATACGTTTAAAAAATGTGGTTAACACGATATCGTATATAATGGTCAGGTTTCTTATCTCCATATGTGTGAGTGTCAACATTTTTTAACATCTGATCATCGACACTGCTTTCATCTGTACATATTTGAATAAATAGTACATAATAAATTTACATATTCAATAAATAACTAAATTAATAAATATATGTATAGTTTCAATAATATGTGCATGTGTTCAATATATATATATATATATATATATATATATATATATATATATACATACTTTGTGATTCAATTTCTTCACTTGAATTTCTTTCAATATTTTCACCATCTTCAATCATTGGTTCAATATCTCTTTCACTTTCTCTTTCAAAACTTTTCATCTCATCATGAATGTTTTGAGGAATATCTCTCTCTATTTACATTGTAAAATATTTTTCAAATTAGTTCATCAAATAAAAATTAAGGTTCACATTTTACACTAGGAAAATTTTAAATATATCAATAGATCATAATATTTCCATTTACATACTTGCTTCAATTTCTATTTGAGGTTGATTTTCCCCTTTAATATTTGAGAGTGCTTCTATCTTTCTTTTGCGAGATTGTCTCATCTCTTCTCTACGTTCCTCGGGGTCTATTTTTTATCATATTTTCTCACACAATTCCTTCGATTTCCCATGAAATTAGAGTATGAAGTTCAAAAATTTTCCTTCAAAAATTTAGACAATAACTCAATTAGAAAAAGCATCACAAAAGATTTAATTTAAAAAAACTCGTTTTAAAAATTTTGCAAAAATACATACTCCAATCCAAAACACTACTTTAAAAAAATCTAAGAAAAAAATGTCTTATAAAAATGAAACGAAGCTCAAAAGATTTACTTCAACTCAAAACATGTACTCTAGAAAAATTTCACTTCAAAAAATGCCTCCAACTTTAAAAAAAAAACGTCACTTTAAAAAATACTTCAAAAAATATTTCCAGAAAATGTCTTTTCGAAATTAAGCCCAAATCCATACATTCAAAAAAAATTAAGCACAAAAAATATCCAAAAAAATGCATTACATACCTCCAAGAAATTCCTTAAACCCAAAACAATTCTTTGCAAAATTAGACCGCCTCCAAGAAATGTCTTCCAAGAAAAGTCCTTAAACCCAAAACAATTCTTTGCAAAATTAGACTGCCTCCAAGAAATGTCCTTAAACCGAAATCTCCAAGAAAAATATTTAAACCCAAACCACGACCTTTGTAAAATCATACGAAATGTGCGAAATGTGTGAAAATTATGAATGATTTTGCGGAAATTTATATTGCAGCAAAATGTCTTTTTGGAGGGGTTCTGCGAAATTTTGTGGCCGATGGAAAAGTAGACAGAATTTCGGCCAAACTTTGATAAAATATTTTAGCCAAACTATTAAGACGTGAGACTTGACGGCTCGTTTGCGTAAAAAATAGTTCAGCTAAACTTTTTATAAAAGTTTGGACGAACTAACGCATCACCAGTTATGCAGATCCAAGCTCTGAATACGTTTCTGCAACTTTGGACTAATTAAACTCCATGAAAAATTCTGAATTAACTGTCGGAACCTAAACAAGCATTTTCAGAATTGAATCTACTTTCAGGAAATATTTTGGGAATCCATCTCCAAAAATATAAGAAAAGAGATATCAACGCCTTATAAATAAGCCACTTCGAGGGGGCAACCTCCAATACATTACATAAATTAACAATTCTTAGATGCTACAAATGACCAAAACCTCCTTCTATATATAGGAGTTCATGGGGCTACAATGTAATCCTAGTGGGGCCAAAATGTAATCCTAGCCGACCTAACAATAATAATTTAAGGGCACAATAAAAAAAATATTGGGGTTACAGGGGTACAACAATAACAATAAGGGGGGTTACACTAACATATAAGGGACTACACTATTAATATAGGGACCTAACATGCCCCTCTCCTTCAAAAAACTGTTGTCCTCAACTCTTCAGTAACTCTGGGTGCTTTTGTATAAAATTCTCATCCTCCCATGTAGAATCTTCAGTGGGTAAGTTCTTCCATTTGATGAGATACTCTGAAATTGATCAATTTCTTAGTTGTCGAGTTCTTGTTTCCGTGACTGCTTTAGGTTCGAATATCGTTTTTCCTTCCTCATCAAGTTCTGGCAATATTGTTTGAACTGGAATTTTTTCCCCTATAACCTTTTTTAATCATGAAACATGGAAAACTGGATGCACTCGCGAAGAAGAAGGAAGCTCCAATTTGTATTGCATAGTACCAATCTTTTGCAAAACCTTGTAAGGACCATATTACTTTGGCAATAATTTATTATCCTTCTTAGCTTGCTTGAGAGACATTTTTTTGTATGGTTGTAGCCATAAAAATACCCAGTGTCCCACATCAAAAATTCTGTCACTGTGATTTTGATCTGCCTATTGTTTCATTCGATTTTGTGCCAAATTTAGGTTATCCTTTTTGGAGAAATTCTTGTTGATGCTCGATGTGATCCTCCACTGCTTGAACCCTAGAATTTTCCCTTGAATAAGATGTGATGGATGGTGGATGATATCCATAAAATTCCATAAATGGGGTCATTTTTGTTGTAGTATGGAAGGAAGTGTTATACAACCATTCAGCGAGAGGTAACCACTTGACCCATTACTCTTGCTTATCAGATACAAAACAACGAAGATATCCTTCCAGAAATTTATTTAGTATCTCTATTTGACCATCGGATTGAGGATGATAAGATGAGCTATGAGCTAGTTGAGTACCCAAACAAGAAAATAATTCCGTCCAAAAATTTCCTGTAAACATGGGATCTCTGTCACTTACAATAATGTTCGGGTTTCCATGTAGCTTTTGAATTGTTTCCATAAATGTGGTAGCAAATGTACTCGCTTTAAATGGATGAGATAATGCACAAAAGTGTGCATACTTGGTAAGTCTATCAACTACCACCATGATGACGCTTCTTCCTTTAGACTTAGGTAAACCTGTGATAAAATCCATTGAAATCTCCTCCCAACATTGACTTGGAATGGATAAAGGTTGTAGAAGACCTGGGGTCTTAATTGTCTCAACTTTATTTTGCTGGAAAACCAAACATTTTTCCACAAAATTTTGAATATCATATTTAAGGCCATCCCAAAAAAATTATTTCTTCACCCTGTGGTAAGTTTTCAAAAATCCTGAGTGTCCTCCTAAAGGAGAAGTGTGCAATTCCAAAAGAATCTTTTGTTTTAGTTTTGAATTCTTGGAAATATATAAGCGATATTTATACCATAAGAAATCATTTTTCCAACTAAATGTATGAGATGTACTAGGATCTTGCTGCAAATTTTGAATGAGAGTCCACACTTCTTCATCCTTCTTCCATTCATCCCTTGCTTTGGTTATCCAATCTAGTTGGATAATTGAAATGGCACAAAGAAATGCTTCCACCTCTTCATCCTTTCTTGAGAGTGCATCTGCAACAACATTTAGCTTCCATTTTTTGTAGACAATTTCAAAGTCATAACCCAACATCTTTGTGACCCATTTTTGCTGCTCTTCTGAAGATATTCTCTGTTCCAAAAAGTGTTTAAGACTATCATGATCATTTTTTAACTTGAAGTGTCTTCCCATTAGGTAAGGTCTCGATTTCTTTAGTACATGTAGTATTTCCAACACTTCCTTCTCATAAATAGCCTTTTGTAAATACTTTCCTTTGATTGAACTAATTTCAAAAGAAACGGGTCTTCCTTCTTGCATTAAAACAACAACAATTCCATTTCCTGAGGCATCACATTCCACAATAAAGGTTTTTGTGAAGTCTGGCGTAGCTAAGAGTGGTGCTAGGAACCTTGCCTCTTTAAGATGTTCAAAGGCCTTAGTTGCTTCAAGAGTCCATGAAAATGCATCTTTATTCAATAGTGTTGTTAGAGGTGTTGCTATTCTCCCATAATTCATAACAAACTTGCGATAATACTCTGTTAACCCGAGAAATCGGCGCAATTTCTTTATGGTTGTGGGGACTTTACATTCCTTAATGGCTTTAATTTTGTTTGGGGCTACCTTAACACCCTCGTGAGATACAATATGACCCAGATATTCCACCTCTTGTACTCGAAAGAAACATTTGGATGTTTTTGCATATAATTTTTTCTCCTCCAATAGTTTGAGCACCCTGTCAACATGTTGACCATGATCCTTCCAATACCTATTGTAGATTAGTATATCATCAAAAAAATACTAGCACAAATTTTCTAAGGAAGGGTTTGAAAATGGAATTCATCAACCCTTGAAATCTAGAAGGTGCATTGGTAAGGCCAAAAGGCATGACTAAAAATTCATAATGACCCATATGAGTTCGAAATGTTGTTTTCGAAACATCTTCAGTCTTCATTCTAATTGATGATATCCTAAACGAAGATCCAACTTGGTAAAATAAATTGTTCCATGTAATTCATCCAATAATTCATCAATCACAGGAATGGGAAATTTATCTTTAATAGTGAGCCTATTGAGCTCCCTATAATCTGGACACATGCACCATGATCCATATTTTTTGTGCACCAATACTACTGGAGTAGAGAAATAACTTTGACCAGGTTGAATTACACCAGCCTCTAACATTTTTGCAATCATACATTCAATTTCTCTCTTTTGGACATAAGGATATCTGTAAGGTCTAATGTTTGGAGGAACACTTCCTGGAATCAAATGAATATCATGATCATGATCATGAATAGGTGGGAGTCCTTTGGGAGTATCAAACACCTTGGGATGATTGTCCAAGACTTTCTGGAGATCTGGAGAAATAGATGGTTTTGATGTTGGAACTTCTAATGAGAATAATTGTGCAATTACGCCCCGTAGTTCTTTCTTTAGAAGATTTTTCATGACATTAGAGCTTATTATCTTTCCTGGATTCCCTGTGATACCCCGTAATTCGATTTCCTATCCTTCCAAAAAAATTTCAAGAAAAGTTCTTGAAAATTAAAAGCTACAGTCCCTAAAGATTGTAACCATTGTACTCCTAGTACAACATCAGCCCCTCTCATTGGGATGGAAAGCATTGGACTATTCAATACATATTCCCCCATGGCTAGCTTGATATTATGGCATTTTCCAGAGCAATTTATAGTTACTCCATTTGCAACCATCACTTGAAATTCTGGTGTTGGGTATAGGAAACAATTCAATTCCTTGGCTACCTTATAAAGAATAAAATTATGGGTACTACCCGAGCCAATCAACACTATTACATTTTTCTTCTTGATATGTCCTTCTATCTTGAGAGTTTGAGGAGTTGTAATTCTTGCCAATGCATTACATGATATGGTAGGACTCATTTCTTCTTCTTCTTCTAGGGTTGGTTCCCGGTGTATATCCTCTTATTGTTCATTTTATTCTTCCTCTTCACATTCAACGTAAAATAATTTCTTCTCGGCACACCTACGACCTTTAGTGTATTTTTTATCACAACTATAGAAAAGCACTTTCGCTTTTTTTTTCTTCCAATTGTTGTGGTTTCAACCTTGTTGGTTGTGGAAATCTAGGTGTATCAACACTTCCTTCTTTATAGAAGTGAGTGGTAGGCTTCCTTGTCACCATAATTTTACATTCAATTTTTCTTTCCAACCTGAATGCCTTCTCTAATGAATTAGGTTACAAAACGTGAACTTCATGTTGGATTTTATATTTTAAAGTACCTATGAAGAGATCAATCCTATGTTCCCTTGGAATATCAGTTACCCTTATATTAAATTTTTGGAAGTCCTCAATGTGCTCCCCCACTAAACCCTTTTTTTTGAGATTTATCAATTGGCTAAAGAAGGTGTTTATTTTTGTATCCTCATAATGTGCTATCATTTCCTCCATAAAAATTGACCAAGTTACAATTGTTTTACGGGAGCAAAGCCATCGATACCATACAAATATATTTTGTTCTAAATGTAAAGTTGAAATGTGTACCTTTCATGTGTTTTTCACATTATGGAGATCAAAATATTGCTCCATATGTAGTATCCATGTTACAGGATCATTTCCATCAAACTTCCTCATATCCGTTTTTGGAATATCGTGGTTCTTCCTGTCAACATTCGATTTTATGAAATCAAGATTAAGATTTATTTTGTTCTCATCATGAGTTTCCTCTACTATCTTTTCACCATTAGGAAACATTTCTTGTATCAACTTTTTCAAACCTTTCATGTCTGCTTTTAGATCATTCTTCATGTTTTCCATTTTTTCATCGATCTTGGCTTCCATGTCATCCATCTTAGATTCCATGCCAGATTCCATGCCATCTATCTTAGATTCCATGCCTTTATTCAAATCATCTATCTTCAATTCCATGCATTTCTTCAAAACTTCCATTTCATTTTTTGATACTCATTGTGAGAGCAAAATTTGGTGCACTTGCTCTTGTAATTTTAATACATAATGTTGCAATTCTTCATCTTCATGAGTCATAGTAGAGCCTTCTGAAGGCTTAGTGGGTGCTAAATTATTTTTAGGGGACATTTTTTAGAACCCAACACTGATATCTATTCTACAATATTCCCTTGTAATCAATTCAAATTTATTCTTCAAACAAGACTTATGCAATTCAGAAAAAAATACACACCTTTTTCTTGCTTTTGAGGAGCTCGATATTGAAGTTGGATTATATCTATGATTGTGGCTCTTCAATATCTGAAACTATTCACTAAGGTAGATATATGAATTATCTTTCAAATGCCACAGGTATGACCTAATTTAGATTTTCCAAGACAAATTTAAGTCCAATCTTTAACAATGACCTAATTATGGACTAGTTTAGTAGAGCGAACTTGTAGGACATGCCACGTGTCATTTTTGTGTCCTTCGGCTCTAAAATAGATAGCAAAGAAACTACAATCTGTGTACTTGAGACCACATTTTATGGCACTCCAATCCGATGCTCAGAGAGTGAGTTATGAATCTTTTCCCACGATCACCTCTTTGAGATGAAATTCAAGAGCTTGAAAAAGTACTACCTTCCACAGATCATATCTATGAAAATATTGCAAACCAAGTTCTAAAATTTTGAGACGAGTTTCCATAGGATTTTGACTTTTTTCTCTACAAATTTCAGATTCTGAACCTTCGTAGAAAAAAAGTTATAGCGACAATGCCATGATGACCTATTTAGGTTAAATTCAGGAGCTTGCAAAATGACCTACCTTCCACAGTTCATATCTCCAAAAATATTGCGAACAAAGCTCTGAAATTTTGTGAAGATGTTCCTCAATATTTTGGCTTCGCACTCTATAGATTTCAGCTTTTGAACCTTCGTAGAAAAAAAGTTATAGCGAAAATTCCACGATGACCTGTTGGAGTAGCGAAACCCTAGAATCCAAACCTCTGATACCAAATGTTGGGAAACCAGCTCCAAAAATAAAATAAAAGAGATATCAACACCTTAAAAATAAGCCACTTTGAGGGGGAAACCTCCAATACATTACATAGATGAACAATTATTGGATGCTACAAATGACCAAAACCTCCTTCTATATATAGGAGTTCATGGGGCCACAATGTAATCCTAGTGGGGCAACAATGTAATCCTAGCCGACCTAACAATAATAATTTAAGGGCACAATAATAACAATATTGGGGTTATAGGGGTACAACAATAACAATAAGGGGGGATACACTAACATAATAAGGGACTGCACTATTAATAAAGGGACCTAACAAAATATAACTTTTATGGAATTTCATAAATATTTACTAATTTTAATTAATTTTGTAATAAAACAGGTGCAAACAATTTTTGAGGGTCATTGTGATTCAATGAAATCAAAATTTTGTATCTCCCAAAATACATTGTAAAAGAAATTGAAAAAATTATGGGGCATTACATTGGTCCGTCGTCTCTAATGGGTAGCTTTTAGATTTTTAGTTTATAACTTATATGTTAAGAAATTTCTTGCATCATGAAACATACTCAAAATATGCAGTTTTTTTATATTGGACTAGTTCAAAAAAATCCAGTAATTATGAGATGCATCCATTGGCTTTGTAAATATGACAAAACCGAAGTAGAGTCTATCTAGATTGTTGTAACACATTTTGCTTTCTCAAAAGCATAAATTTTCAAAGAATACAACATTGCGTATTAACATGACTTCTTATGAATCTTTTGATTGTTAAAAAACACACACTCAAAGAAATGCTAAGTTGACATATCAAATGTGCATAAAAAAATTCCAAAAAATAAGTAATAGAAAGCTAACAAAATTTTTGAATTTTATTTTTATCGCAAAATGAAACTCTAAACAAAAAAATCGTTATAATTTGCAGAAAGTTGAAGAACCGAAAAAAATGAAAGTTTTTTCTCAAAAAAGGGCAAAAAGTGTAACCCAACTTCACATTTTCACCCAGACGTTAGTTTGTTTTGGTTTATTAAATTAATTTGGAATAGAAATAGAATTTTGTTTCTCCTTGCGAGGAGATTTAGACAACTAGGATATGAGCTTAGAAATAGGGTAGCATTTGTTTGTTGGAGTGGTTTAATAGAAATCTATTTTACGTGAGAATGACCACTTCAGATTTTTATATAAATGTGTGATATAGGTGAGAGAAAGAGAGAGAGAGTAGGAAAAAGTGAGATAGAGGGAAATAGGTGTGTGAGAGGCGAGAACAGAGAGAGCATAAAAATTGTAATAATCAGCCGATGAAGGGCTTGGCTCTATAAATTCCTTATTTCATAATTTTCAATTATTTTGTGTCGATTGGGCTCTTTGTTAAATTATTTGGTTAAAATATGTTAAATCACATTAAGTTAAATAATGGAAGAACAATCAAATTGCAGGCGCAACGAGGGCTGTAGATATGAACCTGATCAATGGGAGAGATCTCATTGCAAATTGGAAACCATCGCACATCACAGAGAAATGATTTTAACTTTAAAAGTTTCAAGTTAAGTTGTTTTACAAGCGATGTGAAGTGAGGAGTGGAGAAATAACGGGGATCGTCGGATCTAAGATTAATCCAAAGGTGGATATCACAGTGCAGGGAAAGCGATTTCGCGCTTCGCGATACCTAGCGAATAAGTGTTAAGCCATCACAAATTAAAATATTTTATTTGAGATGAAAAAATGAAGAGGACACATGTAATCTCAGTGCATTTTCACAGTTCTCATGTATTAAATTTTAAGTGTTAAAGCTAAACTGTAAATTGTGCGATCTGCAATCGCCAGTGATTGGTCAGACTTGTCATGGGACCTTTTGGTAAGAGATTCCATGTGATGCAAATCTTTTTGGGTTATATGTGTGGTTTATAATTATGCTATTGATCGTGCATATGTATGTATGGATGTTTAACGAACCCAACGGTTAATTCATCCCCACTGCGGTAATAAGGTTCTGTAGAATCTAAACTCTATAGTTCTGTGAATACTCTAATATTTATGGAGTTTATCTGCATCAAATTAATACATGAAATTCAAATTATAATAAAAAATAAATTCAATTAGTGCATATATCATTTATTTAAAGTTATGAACATTAAATTGATAAATACCTTTATTAGATATCATTTTTTTGGTTTTCAAATGCTTTAAGTAAGTCATTCATTTATTCATTTATGATCATTTCCATGAGAGGTAGTCATAATTCACTAATTTCTAATGATTTTTGAATAGTTCACTTAGCACTCATTAATTTCTCATGATTTTTGAATAGTCCACTTAGCACTCATTGCATCGGGTGATGCTCACACGAGTGAATAAGTGGGATTGAAACTATTGAAATTAATCACATAGCGTCAATCATCACTTCTAGGGCTTGCACCCAGTAACCAGGACTTCCCGTGAGATCACCCATACCAATACTCCTCTAGCTCAAGCATGCTTAACTGTGGATTTTTTCCCCACAATCAGGCCCACTTAGCTTTCTACCCCATTTTAAAATGGGGTAGCAAGCTAAGTGGGCTAGATTGTGGACAAAAACTCCACAATTAAGCAGGCTTGATCCAGAGGAGTTCTAGGATGGGTGACCTCCTGGGAAGTCTTGGTCACTGGGTGCAAGCCCCGTAAGTGATGATTGATGCTATGTGATTAATTTCAATAGTTTCAATCCCACTTCTTCACGCCTGTGATCATCACCCAATGCAATGAGTGCTAAGTGGAATATTAAAAAATCATGAGAAATTAGTCAGTTATGACTACCTCTCATGGAAATGGCCATAGATGAATGACTTACTTAATGCAGTTGAATCCCAAAAAATGATATCTAAAATAATTCACTATGAAAACCCCTCATACTTAAGATAATATAATTCTATTAAGGAAATACAAATTATTCCATTTCATTTAATTATGTAATCTATATAAATCATTTATAAACCATATAAGATATATTTTTTATACCAACTAATAGATTAGGAAAAAACAATTAAATTTGTTTTTATATGTGATACAACAAATGAATGTGTTTTGAGCATGGTAGTCCATTTTTTTTCAATTAAATTATGAAATACTCATCATCTCATCATGAAAATTAATGACTTTATTTACATTGAATTTCTTATAATGAAATTGAATTTATTTTTAAAATTTGTAAATATATTATTTATAATTTTTTGATGGCATAGAAGAATCTTTTACTCATTTTTTTTTTAACATAGCCTATCTAATACTCATTATCAGGAGCGAAGAAGATATTTTGTAGGAATATACATGGAACACATCATTTGAAGGAGTTATATATTAGAGGAATAAGTTATATTTGAGATTATTGATACCGTTCAAAATTATTGTAACTATATTGAGGAATGAGTTATAACTGAGATTATTGATATCGTTCATAATTATTGTAACTACATCATTCATTGATAATATAATTAATAATAATAATATTGAAATAAATATTAATATTGTAGAAATTAGAAAAATCAATGTACAAATTGGAGCATTCATATCGAATACTATGGACAAAAATTTATGAGCACACATGACTAGCAGTAAATGCTAATTGTTAATGTATTTAAAAGTAAATTTATTTTATATATATATAAAATTTATAGATAATGTATATGTAAGATCATTTTGTTATAATTAAATATAATATATGTGTTGACCTTAACAAGGTAAGGATAGAATGGTATAAACAATATGAAAAAAAAACTTTTATGGAATAGGGAAGACCTATAATTGTCATACTTGGTTAGGATTAGCCATGTTTTAAGCATAGTTCATATTGGTTGTTGTCTTTCCAAAAGTAGGTGACCTTTGTGGAAATCAATTCAATAAGGAAAAGATAATATGATGTGACATTTTTCATATAATACAAGCACAAGATATTTTCGCAATGTTGTTATTCAAATTCAATGTTGTATAGTTTTATTGAACACCTTTCTCAAATTGTGAATAATTATTTTGTTTCAGCACCAATTTTCAAGTATAAAATATGGAAGAAAGTATGTTATGATGTTAATATTGAAAATGATCATTATTTGGTCCATGTATACCAATGAGATTGACATGCAACATCTATATTGTCAAATTTGTGTTGACATTCTTATTCTGTAGTTACAAAGCATTTTAGCTTTTGGGTATTGTTCTACTACATCTGTTTCTTATTATAGAATGGGATTTTACATTCGAGGAATAATTAGAAAAGCCTAGTGTTTAATATTAATCCCTTTGGTTTACAATAAATAATCGTCATCCAAGCTCCAATATCATATTGTGACAAAGATTGTGTCAATATGGAAATCAACCATGGTCAAAGATGATCAACCATGCTTATTTCGTGGTAATAATATTTATCTTAGGTTTATATACCTTGGGTTTTTGGTATTAAAAGCTTGGGTTTAATATTATTCCATTGGGTTTATAATCCATTGGTCTTTTAGTATTTTTGAAAATATTGTCACCATAGGAAAATCAACCATGGTCAATCATGGTCAATGATGGTCAACCATGTTGGTTTTAGGCTTTATAATATTTATTTTAGGGTTTATATACGTTGGGTTTATAGTATTAAACACTTGGATTTATTATTATTATTCCATTTGGTTTATAATCCCTTGGACTTTTTGTATTAATCTCTTGTGTTTATTAGTCCATTGGGTTTATACTATCAATTCGTTGGGTTTATGAATATAAGCGTTCATATTCCTAGGGTATAGTATCAATCCATTGGATTTAATATAAATTTAAGGGTTCATATTCTTAGGGTATAATATCAATCCATTGGATTTAATATCAATTTAAGCATTCATATTCCTAGCGTTTAATATAAATCCATTGGGTTTATAATCATGGTCAATCAGGTCCATCGTCACATTCTGACAAATATTTTATCATTATGAAAATAAACCAATGTCGCATTGGGACAAGGATTGTCTGAATATGAAAACTAGGCATGGTCAACCATGGTGAGTAACCATGTTCACATTATGACAAAAATTGTCTCTTGGTCCAACGTCACATAGTCACAACCATGGTCATCCATGGTCAACCATGGTCGAATGTCACATTGTCACAAAGATTGTCTGAATATGGAGATCAAACATGGTCCACCATGGTCAACCATTGTCCAATGTCCCATTGTGACAAAATTTGTCTCAATATGAAAATCAATAATGGTAGACCATAGTCCAACACCATATTGTGACAAATATTGTTTCAATATGAAAATCAACCATGTTTATATTAGGGTTTATAATATTTAATTTAGGGCTTATATACCTTGGGTTTATAATATTTAACTCTTGTGTATAATATTATTATCTTCGTTTTATAAGTTGTTTATAATATTTAACATATGATTTATATACCTTAGGTTTATATTATTAATCCATTTGGTTTATTAATGTAATGGTACATATTTTTATGGTTTATAATCTAAATTCCTTGGGTTTATTGATGTCTTGGGTTTATGATATTAAAAATCACTTATGTTTACAGTATTAATCACAAGGATTTATAATAATATTATTCCATAGTCATCCATGGTCAACCATGGTCAAACGTCACATTCTGAAAAAGATTGTGTTAATATGGAGATCAATCATGGTCAACCATGGTCATCCATTTCCGAACGTCGCATTGTGACAAAATTTGTCTGAATATGAAAATCAATCATGGTCAACCATATTAAAACATCATATTGTGACAAATATTGTGCCAATATGAAAATAAATCATGGTGAACCATGTTTATTTTAGATTTTATATATCTTGGGTTTATAATATTTATCCCTTGGTTTTAATAATATTCCCTTGGGTTTATAATATTAATCCCTTGGGTTTAATATCATTCGCTTCAGTTTATATTATCAATCCCTTGGGTTTATTTATGATCTGAGGGTTCATATTCCCAGGGTATATAATAAAAACTCCTTGGGTTTACTGATGCCTTGGGTTTATGTTATTAATAATTGCTTACATTTACAATATTAATCACAAGGTTTTATAATAATATTAATATCAAGGGTTTATAATACTAATCCCAGGCGTTTTTTAATTTATTAATCAATTATTTATTTTTACAAAAAAAAATATTTCGGTGATAATCACATAGGAGAAAATATTGTTGATGTGTTTTGAACCAAATAATGTGTTTCCTCTTCTAGGATGTTCTTATGATATTTGACCAACTAACAACAATTTCTTACTCTCTTGAATTTGGCATGGTATATACATCCTAATATATTATATCACTTTGAGACGTTAGACTTGCATCTCTACGTTTTAACATACTCTACTCGCATGAAGACGTACTCCCCGAATAGATTGTAATCTATACAATGTGCCTTACCTTTTTCCATAAAAGAGAGGGAATTTGTTGTGACACTACAAGAAAAAAGCACATTGGTGAGGGTCATGCTTGTGACAGACCTTTAAGGTTCATCACTAATGTCACATATGGTGACGATCCTTAAAACATTGTCACTGTAAGTGTATATAGTGATGGTCCTTTATGGTCCACCACCAAAGGCATTTTCAATGACACTTTTGGTGAGGGTCATGAAAGGCCCATCACTAATTCTCTCTTTCATGATACTTCTAGTGACAAAATTTTAATGACCCTCACCAATGCTCTTTTTGTTACTTTTGGTGACGGTCAAAAAATTTCTGTAGCCATTGATCATTAAAAAACCATTATTGTAAGTGTATATAGTGATGGTCCTTTATGGTACGTCACCAAAGACATTTTCAATGAAAATTTCGGTGAGGGTCATTAAAGGCCCATCACTAATTCTCTCTTTGGTGATACTTCTAGTGACGAACTTTTAATGACCCTCACCAATGCTTTTTTTGTTACTTTTGGTGATGGTAAAATAATTTTGGTCATCATTGATCATTCCAATGAGTTTTTGATGATGCTATGTGCCTGTTAATATATTTTTTGTCTAAAGATAATGATTTAATACCATTATTGTGGAGTATTTTTTATAATATTTCCAAGGCCATAGTGGTTAGGGTCAGTCAATTTTTTAAGAAGTAATTAGTCTGTATCATTTTCCTAAAGTAATGACTGGTCGAATAGAGAATTCCTATGAGTCAACACTTGATTCATATCTATTAAGTTTATTATCTAGCAAATTCCCTTCAGATAAAGTTCCACTATTGTGTGTAGGAAATATATTATTTAATACATAATCAAGCTCTGAAAATTATATTAATGAGAAAGACCTAACACTCCTCAACAATCTGGGCACACCTTAAATTAATGCTTTGGCACACACTAACATCACTTATCACCCCACATGTCTTGGAACATATTTGTACCTAGAACATATTGCGATGACACTGACGCCCAAGCACATGGTGGCATGCGCTAGCACAACATGGAACTCTCCTAGCATGTGTTGGCATGCTGCATATAGTCCCTAGCATGCCCTAGAACACATTGGTTGAATGCATTGACATACATTAGCACTTGGAACACAATGCCACTTGGCATGTATTGGGACCTATTATTAGTGTGCCTTGCATGCCCGTTTTCAAAAATATAAAGTCCAGACTTATTAACCCTCTTATTGGTTCTTCCTTTTGTTGCCTTGACACATATTGACATACCCTGGCACCCTGCGCCACATCCTTAGCACCTAACATGTATTGGCATATCTTGGCACTATTAATTGGCACATGATATAATTATCACACCCTGGAACTCCCAAGCACACTTTGGGAATTCTTGAAATGCCTTTGTATTCCCTAACATGCCTTTCCAATGCTTATCATACCTTGTCACTCACTCCTTGGCATGAAAACTAACACTCATTAACACTAGTCTCTGGCATATGTTTCTAATATTCATTAACTTCGATGAATTTTTACCTAGTTCTCCCTTAATGTTTTTTCCTAGTACTCCTTAACACTCATCAACACACATTATCACTCTCTAGCACACCTTAGCACTCTTCAACATTCCCTTCCACTTCATAACATGCATAACACTAGTCCCTGACACATATTTGCACTTGGCACGTGTTGGCGCTTGGAAAGTCTTAGCATGTATGGAATACGTTGAGATGCCTTGGTATGATTTGGCATGGTTTAATATTAAATTTATTTATGATGATCAATTGTTGGAAAGTATATGAGAAGAAACAAAGGAATACTTGGCACTTATAATGCACTAATACTTTGCACTTGGCACCTATTGCTGCCTAGTGTTGGTGTGCCTAGCATGCCCCTCTTGGAAAAGGTAAATTGATGACTTGTTAACCCTATTATGTGTTCATTTCCTTGTAGTTTAAATTTTTTCTCCCTTTTTTTGTCTTGACAATCCCTGACATGCATTGACACACCCTTTCACATCTTGCCATGCCTTACCACTTGGCATATCTTAACATGTTTGACATGTATTCCCACGATCTGGCACATCAAGGGGGTGAAGAGAGATGTAGTCCTAAAGTAGGTTGAGTACGAGGGCCGAGTAAGGGCTTCTAAAGGGAGGTCATGATCATCCTACAAGAGCAAGATCATCATGTGAGGGTTCAGAAGAATGTTGCATACCTTAATGGTCGGTTTGCGCTAGGAAGTAGGATGGCATATTGTTGGTTCTCTTCTGGAATATCGAGCTTAAGAGAGGTTTCTCATGAGAATCTAGGCATGTGATTTCAATTGTGTCTTTGTGTGAAGGCCACATCAAATTATGAAATGTTTAATGTTTGCAACAAGAAACAGTGAGATTGGAAACCAGAAAGGACAAAAAAAAAAAATCCACCCACGCTGGTGAGGAATTTTGAAGCATCAGGAGTGAGTAATGTGGGTTGTATAATTTATTTTTCCCTTAAATAAATTGGACAATAAATTGTAATTTCATCTCATAAAAGCTTGTGTCAGTTAATTAAGTCATGATGACCGAGTTAGCTCAAGAAATTAGAGTTAAGGGTCTAAGATGAGGCATCAAGATGGATTCTAATATTTTTGCGGTCTAGTTGAAGTTGATGCATTAGTGGGGTGAAAGTGTAATTAACTCAATTAAATGAGTTAAAATAAGTTTAACTAGTTCTAACTGAGTGATGAGCTAGTGAGAGGTCCAGTGAATTAAATTAGATTTAATTCACAATGAGTGATCAATCAGATAACTGATAATTCGCTATTAATAGTTGCATGCATGTCAGTTTCAAGGAATACCCAGTTGAGACAGAGGTTAATGGGAGCATAACTATCAGTTGTATTCAGAGAAAATTTCCCATGTGCAATTATAAAGTCATTGGGATGCCATGATGGATTGCACAATAAAGGAAGACTGATTTTATTAATTAATAAGGATTTAATTCCCTATGAATTGCACGAGAAAGGCAGGCTAAAGTCAAGATGATAATTGGCTAAGTACTAGACCGAGTTTGCCTAGATCAACGAGAGTCAATTGACAGAGTGATGGAGAATGTCATGAGAGATTAAGCATTTTATTGTTTCATGATTCCTTAAATTAATACACAATAGAGATAGAGGGGTTTTGAGCAGTTTCTTTCCCCAAATACATCATGTTGTTGTGAGATTGGTAATTTATTTCTCTTACTTATATGTGATTGCGCGATCGTGTTTTGTTTCCGCAAATTGTAGGAAGGATTCAGTATCTTGTTTTAGTAAATTACAAGATCAGATTGAATCTCGTTGGTTAGATTTTCTACATGGTATCAGAGCAAGAATTTTTTGGGCGACGATTTTGCAGAGAATATCTCAATATTTTGGCGTAAAATTTTCAAAAAACAACAGAATACTTGGATTCCTTGTGAAAATATACCCAAATGGAAAAAAAAAAAATCGGTTGAATCGGAGCTCAAATGAGGGAGATATCATCGATTTAAAATCAACTCTTTTTTAGAAACTTGTTGTAACATCGAGACAACTACACTGTGCGTGAGTCAATAACCTATATGCACTTGAGGTAACAGATGCATGCAAAGATTTGAGGAGAAAGGCAGAAGTTAGAGACTTGGTGGTTTAGAGGGAGCATAAATAACCTCTCAACATGCATCCTCATGAGAAGCAGACTCACAAGGTTTTGGAGTAGTTGCCACAATTGGAGAAGCAGAAAGGAGACCGAGTGGAAACGTCCACTCAAGAAAAAACCTCCATGAGGGGGAAATTTCAAGCCAGATGGGAAGAGGGAGAAGCCATACCTCGAGGTGTAAGGTGGGGTAATGTGTAGACATAATCCCAAGATAAGAAATTTGGGCAAGGTCCATTGAGATGGCATATCTCATGGATCGAACCTGGCTACGAGGAGCCCACAGTACAATATTAGTAGGAAGGATTAGTTAGATTGATGTAGTCAGATGTCAGCAAGACAGAAATCAGAGTGAAAAATGTCAAATACTGGAGCACAAATCAGATTTAGCAACAATTCAAAGGGCACAGATGCATATGTGAGCCGCAGCATAGAGAATCCAGTACTAGACAGGTGCAGTAGCTAGCAGCAGTGAGAAGACTCTAATGACAGATGCATTATAGTGATTCAGTTGTTCGGAGGCTATTTTGTTTCAGGATTTGTAGGTGAAAAAAAAAATAAAGAAGAGTAGCATGCAGAACATTCCAAAGGTACCAGATGGGGATAGATTGAATTCCTTTCTTGTTGAGAGGGAGTTTTGAAATTTGCAACAAGAAACAGTGAAATTGGCAACTAGAAAGGACAAAAAAATATGCACCCACACTGGTCAGGAATTTTGATGTACCAGGAGTGAGGAATGTGAGGCGTCTAATTTATTTTTCCCTTTGATAAATTGGACAATAAATTGTAATTTTGTCTCATAACAACTTGTGTCAGTTAACTAAGTCATGATGATTGACTTAGCTCAAGAAATTTGATTTAAGGTGATCGAGGTGGATATTGGTGGCCACCCGCCTATTCCACTTGGGCCATCGCCATTTTCTCTTTCAATTTTTCGGTTTCCTTAATTATAGCACAATTTACTATTTTTGTCAGTTTTTCGGGTCCTGAACTTTTGGAGCCGTTTTGAGGCCCCAAATGACATTTTTTGTGCACTAAAGTTTTGGCAATTTCATATAAATCGCATTAGCAATTGTAGTCCTCAGAGAGATCTTTCTAATGAGGTATCATGTGCGTCAAACGAAGATCATATGACCAAGATAATTTCATCAAATACCCTACTGAATGGGCCTTACAAGCTATTTGCGTAGAAAAACCCCATATAGGTTGTGTGATGGAAAAATATTCACACTACATTGAAGAAAACACCTACCAAATAAGGCTAACATTTCAAATGGGGTAAGAAACAATAGAGAGATAGACATCGAAAAAGTTAAATGCTAGGGCAACAGGAAAGCAACTAGGTAGCATGGTAGAAAGCACAACAAAGAAAACTATAAAAATGCAAAACCCTACAAATTAGCACCCATCCAAACATCACCACAATTTTTTCTTTAATTCTAAAGCTCCAAATTCATCAAATTATATCCTGTATTCAAACATGATCCTCTCTGTTAGCCATTCTGAATATAAGGCTGAGAACTTACTACAAAACCATCACCGACATGTAGTGATCTTATTCTGTGATTAGACATGTAGTGAGCTTTGTCTGACCATCTCCGGGTTGTTCCCAGCATCACCCAGGCAAGCCCTCTCAGCATCATCCTATTTTTGTAGTACCTAATTAGTAATTTAATCAGCCATAACAGTTTCTTGATCATGTAGGTATTTCAAATATATTTCCAATAAGCATAAAGCTTTCATGTTAAACAATCAGGTCAAAAGACTTTAGACTATGATGCAAAAAACACAAAGAAACCTCACCAGCACTCAAAGGACAAACAAAGTCAAGCCTCTACAAAGTATAAATAGATATCTGATAAACTTCATTCCACTAGAAAAACATGCTTAACTAAAGAAAATTATAATTACTGTGCTTTCAAGACAAAGCTTTCAAGGGCAGTGATGTTATAAACATACCCCTACACCTCGTGAACAATTAATGTGTATAATTATACCAACATCTTTTAAACATCATTATTATCATTTTATAAATCATTTTTATTAAATCAACAAGAAGCAAGCAAAAATTGCATTCAGGTCCACTGAAGCAAAGTATATGGCAGTTTCATATACTTATTATGAAGCTATCTAGATTTGTAACTTGATTGTAGACTCAACCAACTAGTTGTTGAAGCCCAATATTGCCTCTTGTGAGAATCAAAGTTACATCAAGCTCTATGCAAATCCAATGTGTCGTGACCATTTCAAACACATTGATATTCAATACAATTTCCTAAGAATATTCCAAGTTCATTAGGGAGTTGGTAGTGTTGGACCACATTCTGAAAAAGTTGCTTGTGGTTAATAGTTTGACAAAGATCCTAACAAAGGGGAAGTTTGGCAAGTTGGGGGAGAATCTTGGGTTATTGGAAAAAAAAAAATTCTCAAGATTGTTATGTTACCTAGTTGGTCCGAGTCGGTCTCACCTCAGCCTTGGGAAGTTGAGCAGCACCAGGATTGCAGAGCTAGATTGTGGTACACCAATCACAAAGATTCTTAAATACAACTAGAAGCTTATAACAACACCTTCGATGATAGACGAATTAGTTGTTGGGTCACACCCACCAAGTATGGCACACTAGTTGAGGAGATTAACACCATCATATTAGGTGCATTCATGAGTACACACTTATGGAATGAGGCACCTTCAGGAGAGGAGTTATATCTACTATGATAATGCACTACTCTAAAAGAAAATCCTTGCATACAAGGCAAAGTTATGAGGGAGTTACTCATGCTCAAGGGAGATGCACCACTAACGCTATCATTAATCTGTTTTCTAACAACACCTTCTCTTAAATTATGAATGAAAAGGATGGGCACACTAGTTATACATTTGTATAAATAAATAATAAGAGTGAGTGTTAGCTTGTAGGTTGTAGTAGGAGCTTTTGTGAGATGATAACTTTTTGTGACATTGTTATATTTGAGTAATAAAGACTTCTCTACAATTGTTGTTGGAGCTTGCTCTTTTTATCCTGAATTCTCAGATTGCAGATTTGTGTAGAGTGGGCCTAATATATTTGTTGTTTTATTCCACTGTGCATGTTGTGTTTGCACTCTTGAATTTACATCCTTCAATTTCTGTTCATACAAATCTGAAATTTTGATAGGCAGATACTAAAGTTCAGTCCTATTGTTAGGATTTTTTGATTCTATGAGGGTATTCTCTAGTTTTCAATAGTATTTGCATATTTTTTCATCACAAATCATCTCTTCCATTTCATTCTACTATAATACAAAAATCATTTCTTTTATATTTTATTTTATATCTGCTTTTTACTTAATTGATATTTTATTTTATTTTATAGGAGCAGTACTTAGCAATCTCAATTCACACTCCCTTTCTATTCACACTATTGTATATGTGTGGTCGTTGGACATTATCTCATATTTATATTATCTTTGAGTGTAGACTTGTGTATCACAATTCACATGTTAGAATTAACAATCATGAATCAACAATTGTATTTTTGTGATGCATGACCTTAAGTTGTTGTTTCTAGTTAGTCGTGCAATAAGTGTCTTCATAGAAAGCCATGCAACCATAATTATTTCTAAGGAAAATAAACTTTCTATGTCGAATGGTTGAAAAGCATGAAATCAATAAAATCAATTTACTCAATAATCTATTTACTCAAAGATGAAGATAGTTCAATACATAGAATGTGTATGAAAGCCAATAAAATCAATACAGACAATGTGTCTGAAATTTCCCAAAACTATACTTGTAGCTAAGTATTATCTTATTGAATTCTCACATTCTCCGTAAAATCAAGCTAAGTATTATATTATTTTCAGGGAAAGCCAATAAAATCAATACAATTTTCTAGGGAAAAAATAATGTAGATGCCAACACACATGGCCTTGGAAATTTTAAAGTCTAATATTTGTCGGGATAAAGCTAGGAAAAAAAACCTTTTCCCAATTGTAAATAGTTCCTGTGATATAAATGTCATGAATTAAAAAGGCAGTACAATGACAGGAAGTATGGAATTGGTTTTTTGACCTGTCATTTGAGTAAATACTAAATTCCCCAGCAATATTCTTATGGCACTAAGCCAAATGTCCATGTAATATTTATTGGAAACCACTACTCTTGATGCATTCACCCTTCAAAGGATTTATCATCACATGACTCCAATGGTTATTCTTGTTGAGCCTCTGCTGCCCTGAAATCTTAATGGGTATACACAAACTATTATATTTCTAATTTATATTAAGGATTCAATCGAATATTGCAAGATCCAAATATGGGCACAAGTTAGACAAGGAAACAATCTCAAATCCTAGAAATTACAAACAAGTACAATGATAGTCAAAGGAATGACTCAGAAGAGAGATTGCAACAGTGGAGGCACAATTCTTTAACATCTCTAAGACTATAGAGATATTAATTCCAATGGTATAGAACAATACGCTTTGAGGGCTCATTGGCTATAATATGGATGATGGTTGTCTCTGGATAATGAAGAAAGAGAGAGAGAGAGAGAGACCAGGTTCTAATAATACATATCACCAGTCGCTATTTAAAATGGATGCCTAGACACCAAGACATATCAAGGTGAGATGAATTCTATAAAACTAAATCATTGGTTGAAACAATTAAAATTTAGAAGTTTAATTCATTGGGGTAGCATCAAATGTGAAAGAATGGCATTCCTCATGTTCCCATGAAATCATCTCCCCATTGGTTGGCACGACACTAGCTTATGATAAAAATTTCTCATCTTAGATACTCTACAAGTGATTTGGAAAGAGGAGGTAAAAATGGTAATTTTTGGCAGTTTTAATTTCAAGACATTTTAGTGGGGCATTGGCTGGTAGACAGTGAGATTACGTTGAAATGTGTCTTTGTTGCAACACTACAGAACTATCTAGGAAAATTTGTGTACAAAAATTGAAACTAGAGGCAGTTCTAGCCCTCACAAAATTGAAACAGGGAGACTCTGTATGTGGTTGTAACTATTCTATATGTTTTTGGCGATGTGTTCTAGAGAAAGGCCATTCCTCTTAGCACTCTTGTATGGGAAAATATGTTTGTGATGAAAAGTGGGCATATTACTCTCTCGAATTACACCAAAGAAACCAAGTGGAGGATTCTTGAAATTTGGCAGGTCATGATTGCAAAAAGAAAAATCATACATATATGGAGATATGTTCTTCTTTTGAAAAATCATCCAAATGCAGCACATCTTGTTGCTTGAAGGTTGGACATGAAGGTCTTCATAATTTTAAGTCACCTCAACATTTGTAGGATGAAGTGTTCTCTCCCAAGCTGCAAAATTGCTTGTGTGATAAAATTGAGATTGGGTATTGTGAAAAACACACTTATCTTGGGAGATATTGTCCTAAAAAAGTGCATCATGGAGGGTGTGATGAAAATCTATGTGGTAATTAGCATGCTTGTTATAGGAAATATGAATTCAATGCTTTTGTGAGATTTTCACTGAACTTGTGCAAAAGACATGCTCATTTCAGGACATAAGAGGTTCCATTGAGTATGAACATGTCTCTGAACGAAGTGGCATGCAAAAGGATGGTTTTCATTACCATGACACTTTTTGAAACATACCATGATGGTATACATCTTCACACACTAAATCCAGATGCTGCACGTTATAGTAATGTAAGATGTAAGGTTTGTAATTACTTTTGTCAATGACCAATCAATCATTCTAGTTTACATCAAATGGTCTCATGGGAACATGAGGAATGCCATTTTTCCACCAGAACATGAAGAATTTTTGCTTGGATGTTATCTTAGCCTCCAATATCACCTTCTATTTATACGCAACATTAGGGCTTCATTTGGACATCCAAATTAGCTTGACAAGTTGTCACATGGCTTATTAACATCAAGCCAACCTAGACTCTTCTTGTGCAAACCCAACCATATAATTCAAAAATTCACAACTCCTTCTGAGCCTACATGATCTCCATTGGCTCAGTCTTGTAAGCACTCATCATTTTAGATCAAATACCACTCATGCAAATCCCTCCAATCTTGGATATGCAACGTCACGATCCGATGAAGACTCTAGCATGCCAATATCTAGTCCATCGCATGAATCCATCTCAATCAACCTCATCTCATCCATGCCAAAGAAACCCTCAAGCTATCCTAAGTTCTAACCATCCATGACAAATCAATGAAAGTCCATGATCAACAATCTTCCCTACAACAAAATTTTGTTCACTAGGCTCTCCACCAATCCACCAGAACTCCCAACCAATCTCACCTCCAAGCCAGTCAGGACCACATCTCCATGTCTTTAGCTAAACCTTCTGCTCCTTGATCTAGACACCCACAACTCCCTCTGAGTTGCTTCACTGAGCACACTCTAATTCACTATCCCTTAAAGTACCTCAGATACCCTCTGATACCATGTTGTTTTTCCATGATCTTGGGTCTATGATAGAGTCTTAAAATATTTCACGCTACCAAACCAAGAATCAAAATGATACTAATTTGACAAAAAATATAAATAGGAGTAAATCTACAAATGCACAAAATATAAACAAATTCTTACAATTTTTAACCCAACTTCGTTATATTAATCAACATATAATACAATAGTCTAGGGCTCCCGTACTAGGGATAATGGCCCTCATACACCCATTGATACAAAATTCAAAACTGGGCTTGGTGTCAGTTCATCGACAACAAATATGACCTCAACAAGATACTCTGACCATGTCATTGTCGCATTCTCTCTCAGCTCTTCTCAGCCATACCATATACCAGCTTGGTCCTTTGGCTCTCGATCTGCAACACTTGACTCTATCAATGCTCCAAGTCCATCTAGCCACTAAATCTCGGCTGCCAATATGCTCACTAGTTGTGCCTTAGTCCATCAAGGGCACAACACATCGAGACTCCTGTCGAATTGTTCACAACTCTGTTTGTGAACAATTTTCAATCTTCTCATTGTTTCTCCTCAGTTACTTAGGGACTTCAACCCACTCTGGTCTTCCTGTGCTACACCTATGAAGGCCAACATAGGGCATGAAGGGCTACCACCTATCACCGCAAGATATCTATATCCCACATTGAACATGGGCCAGGAGGACTTCCCATCATTTTTTGTAGAAGTCCTTCTCCACACACGAGTCTAGGGCTACACAAAACTTCTCCTGGTTGATCAAACCCTTGACCTCTAGCAACCATCGAGGTCCATGAATATGATGCACACTGGGCCCCAACATGGGTACTATCACACTGTCCTCCAACAGACCATAAATGCATAATCCACGTTCACACTTGGCCCACTCTCACGCTGCCCTCCAGTAGACCACGAGTGACCAATACTTGTTGTAGCATCTATCTTTGGCTAGGGCATCCTCACACTTAGTAAACCCTCCTCTTGGCTACCAAGATACTTCTCTAACAGCCCTGTCCTAGGACACCCCTTACTTCATTGCGAGATCGGCTCCTAGTTGGATTTTCTTAACACCCAAGAGAACCCCAAACATAGCTTCCATAGGTTGCATATGAATTTGATCCAATCACCAATCATTACACTGGTTAGGGCTTCTAACCAACACATTAGCCCTCCCTTATTTTCTTTTGTAGGTTGTACTAAAATGATCCAACTGTCCAAACTAGGACCAATAATTTAACACAAAAGCATACCTTCTAATGTGTTGGTACCCCATTGTATTCTGCAATCTGGTTAGGGCTTATCCACAATCCATGTCAGCCCTCTCAACACTTGCCAACAATTCCTTCTATAAATGTGGCTTGCCTTTACCCTAGAGTTTCTCTCGTACACTTATTGTCCCTTAGTTATGTTGTAGGAATTAGGCCTTACGACCCCTCCAACAAACCTAATACAGACATGTGTTATCCTTGTAATAACTACAGTGCCTGAGACTCTCTTAAACAATAAATATGCCACTCCTTTTGGTACCAAAACAACCCTCTGACCAAATTATTTACGCATCTACTCCTCGACCTTGTTATATCTCCTAATCTGACCTCAAAACAGTCATTTCAGGCTTCAACCTTCTCTTCTTCAAGTTGTGGCTTACATCAGAAGGTGTTTTACTCCTAAATTTTTTCGCATAGTTCAACATACTAAGAACAACCTCCTTGATCTAGACACCCACAACTCCTCACAGTTGTTGTGGGCACTCACAGTTCAATATCCCTCAAACTAACAAGGTACTCTTTGATACCATGTTTGTTTTTTCACGATCTTGGGTCTAGGATGATCTTAAAATATTTCACGCTACCAAACCAAGAATCACAATGATACTACTTTGCACAAAAAATATATAATACTTGATATTAAATATACGATGAAAAAAATATGGAAAGCTACTTACGATTTTTAACCCAACTTCGTTATATTAATCAACATATACAACGAGTCTAGGGCTCCGTTATAAAGGATAATGGCCTCATGCACACATTACAAGATAAGGAAACTAGGCTTGGTGTTAGTCCATCAACCAACCAATCTTCCCTCAACAAGATACTATGACCATGTGGCTATGGCATTCCTCTCCCAGGCTCTTCTCGATCATGCCTGTGCCATTTCAGTCCTTCGGCTCGATTCTGCTCTTGACTCTATCAATGCTCCAAGTCATCTAGCCACTAAATCTTATTTGCAAATCTACTCTGTTGGTCCGCCCTTAGTCCATAGAGGCTAACATACATTGCTGCTTGTTGAATTGTTCACAACTTAGTTTGTGAAAAAATCTCAATATTCTCATTATTTCTCCTCAGCTACTTAGGGACTTCAACCCACTATGGTATTCCTGTGCTGCACCGATGAAGGCCAACATAGGGCATGAAGGGCTACCTATCAACGCAACATGTACGCAGCTCCTGAACACGGAGCTGGAGAGACCTGCATCATCACAGCAAGTATAATTCCTCCCACAAGTTCGAGCTACACAAAATTGCTCCTGGTTGATCAGACCCTAGAGCTCTAGCAACCACCGAGGTCCATGAAGATGGTGCACATTAAGCCCCAACATGGGTACTATCACACACTCCTCCAACAGACCATAAATGCATAATCCACGTTCACACTTGGCCCACTCTCATGTTTCCCTCCAGCAGACCACGATTGACCAATACTTGTTGTAGCATCTACCTCTGGCTAGGGCATCCTCACACTTAAGAAACCCTCCTCTTGGCTACCAAGAGAATTCTCTAATATTCCCCTCCTAGGACACCCATTACTTCATTCCGAGATCTGCTCCTAGTTGGGGTTTCTTAACACCCAAGAGAACCCCAATACATGGCTCCCACAAGTTGCATATGAATTTGATCCAATCACCAATCATTACACTGGTTAGGGCTTCTAACCAACATGTTCTAAAATGATCCAACTATGCAAGCTAGGACCAACAATTTAACATAAAAACATACTTTCTCATGTGTTGGTACCCTGTTGTATTCTGCAATCTAGTTGGGTCTCAGCCACAGTCCATGTCAACCCTCTCAACACTTGCCAACAATCCCTTCTATCAATTTGGCTTTCCTTCACCCTAGAGTTTCCCTCGTATGCTGGTTTTCCCTTATTTATGTTGAGGGTGGGCCTTCTTGACCCTCAACAAACCTATCTGAGACTAAGGTTATCACACACTGTAACAAATATAGTGCTTTAGAACTCTTAAAAAACAAATATGCCACCCCTTGTTAAACAACCCTCTTACAACGTATTTGCATTACTCCTAGATGGTATATCCTCCTAATCAAATTATAAACAGAGTCATTTGGAACTTTGGCCTTCTCTTCACTCATTGTGGCTTACATTAGAAAGTGTTTTAATCCTAATTACTTAGCCTGTGTTATCTTCATCAGTCTTATATATTTATACATCATAAGGGCTTCATTTGGCGTCCACATGGGCTGACAAGTTGTCACATGGCTTATTAACATCAAGCCCCACTAGACTCTTCTTGTGCAACCCAACCATATAATTCAAGAATTCACAACTCCCTCCCTAAGCCTACACCAGTCTCCAGCAGCTCGGAGTCTGGCTTTTCATCCTTGAATCAAAACACCACTCATTGTCTCCATTGTCTCCAATATTTGATGTGCAACATCACGATTTGATGAAGACTCTAGCCTACCAATATCTACTCCATCACATGAGTCGATCTTGGTCAACCTCATCACGTCCAAGACAAAGAAACCCTCGAGTTGTCCTAACCATCCATGGAAAATCAACAAAAGTCCATGATCAGAAATCTGCCCTACAACAAACTTTTGTTCACTAGGCTCTCCACTAATCCACTAGAACTCCTAGCCAATCTCGCCTCCATGCCAGTCAAGACCACATCTCCATGTCTTTAGCTGAACCTTCTGCTCCTTGATCTAGACACCCACAACTCCCTCTGAGTTGCTTTGCTGAGCACACTATGATTCACTATCCTTCAAAGTAGCTCAGATACTCTCTGATACCATGTTTTTTTTCCACGATCTTGGGTCTAGGATAGAGTCGTAAAATATTTCACGCTACCAAACCAAGAATCATAATGATACTACTTTTCACAACAAAATATAAATAGCAGTAAATCTACCAATGCACAAAATATAAAAAACTTACAAATTTTAACCCAGATTTGTTATATTAATCAACATACAATACAACAGTATAGGGCTCCCGTATTAGGGATAATGGCCCTCGTACACCCATTGATACAAGATACAAAACTGGGCTTGGTTTCAGTCCATGACAACCAATATGCACTCAACAAGATACTCTGACCATGTTGTTGTTGCATTCTCTGACTCTCTCAGCTCTTCTCAGTCATACCCTATACCAGCCCAGTCCTTCAGCTCCCAATATGTAGCTCTTGACTCTATCAATGCTCCAAGTCCAACTAGCCACTAAATCTTGGCTACCAATCTACTCAATAGTTGTGGCTTAGTCCATCAAGGGCACAACACGTCGAGACTTTTATCGAATTTTTCACAACTCCGTTTGTGAACAATTCTCAATATTCTCATTTTTTCTCCTTAGTTACTTAGGGACTTCAACCCACTATGGTCTTCCCATGCTGCACCGATGAAGGCCAACATAGGGCATGAAGGTATACCACTCAGCATGGAATGTCTATATCCATAATGAACATGGGCTACTGGGAGGGTCTTCGATCATATGCGATGAAATACTCCACACACAAGTCTAGGGCTACACAAAGCGCTGCGGATTGATCGGACCCTAGACCTTTAGCAACTAGAATACCATGAGATGGTGGACAGGCCCCAACATGGTGCCTGCACACTCTCAGCAGACCATAAATGAAAAACCACGTTGACACTTGGCCCACTCTCACGTTTCCCTCCCGGCCAGAGACCATGATTATTATCGTGTTGTAGCATCTACCTCTGGCTAGGGCATCCTCACATGAAACCACTCCTCTTGAGTACACTTGAGAATTCTATAAGTCTGTCCTAGGACACCCATTACTCTTTGAGGATGCGCATCTATTTGGGGTTTCTTAACTTGCAGGCCAAGCTTATGGCTCCCACACGTTGCATATGAATTTGATCCAATCACCAATCATTAAACTGGTTAGGGTTTCTAACCAACATGTTCTAAGATGATCCAACTATCCAAACTAGGACCAACAATTTAACAGAAAAACATACCTTCTCATGTGTTGGTACCCTGTTGTATTCTGCAATCTGGTTAGGTCTCAGCCACAGTCCATGTCAACCCTCTCAACACTTGCCAACAATCCCTTCTATCAATGTGGTTTTCCTTCACCCTAGAGCTTCCCCCGTATGATGGTTGTCCCTTATTTATGTTGTACAATTAGGCCTTACAACCCCTCCAAGAAACCTAATACAGACATGTGTTATCCTTTTAATAACTATAGTGCCTTAGACTCTCTTAAGCAACAAATATGCCACCCCTTTTGGTACCAAAACAACCCTCTTACCAACGTGTTTACGCAGCTACTCCTCGACCTTGTTATATCTCCTAATCTGACCTCAAAAAAGTCATTTCAGGCTTCGACTTTCTCTTCTTGAAGTTGTGGCTTACATCAGAAGATGTTTTACTCCTAAATTTTTTCACTTGGATGTTATCTTAGCCTCCAACCTTACCTTCTATTTATACGCAATATAAGGGCTTCATTTTCTAGGCGTCCACATGGGCTTGACAAGTTGTCACATGGCTTATTAACATCAAGCCCACCTAGACTCTTCTTGTGCAAACCCAACCATATAATTAAAAAATTCACAACTCCCTCTAAGCCTACACGATCTCCACTGGCTCAGTCTTGCAAGCACTCATCCTTCTAGATCAAATACCACTCGTGCAAATCCCTCCAATCTCAGATATGCAACATCACGATCCAATGAAGATTCTAGCCTGCCAATATCTAGTCCATCACATGAATCCATCTCGATCAGCCTCATCTCGTACATGCCAAAGAAACCCTCGACCTGTCCTAACCATCCATGACAAATCAACGAAAGTCCATGATAAAAAATATGCCCTACAACAAATTTTTGTTCACTAGGCTCTCCACCAATCCAACAGAACTCAGTAATCTCGTACTCCGCAGTCTCCATGTCTCTAGGTAGACAACCTTCTCCTTCATCTAGACACCCTATCTCCCAGAAAGTTTCTTCATTTAGGCATGATTTAGCTAATCACCAGTAGCTCGAATGCTCTGCAGGTACCATGTTGTTTTCCGATCTTGGGTCTAGGATAGAGTCTTAAAATCTTTCAGAGTACCAAACTAGAATCACAAATGATACTACTTTGCCTGACAAAATAAATCTTATTAAATCTAATGCACAAACAAAAAACTTACAATTTTAACCAAGCTTCCTTATATTAATCAGCTTTATCTGACGATTGGGGCTCAAGATGAGGAGATGTGGCTGCACTAATGCCCATTGATACAAGATACAAAATTTGGCTTGGTGTCATTCCATCGGCTTGACCAATCTTCCCTCAGCAAGATACTCACGACCCAACTGTCCCCTTTGTCAACTTCTCTGACTCTCTCAGCTCTTCTCAGTCATACCCTATACCAGCCCAGTCCTTCAGCTCCCAATATGTAGCTCTTGACTCTATCAATGCTCCAAGTCCAACTAGCCACTAAATCTTGGCTACCAATCTACTCAATAGTTGTGGCTTAGTCCATCAAGGGCACAACACGTCGAGACTTTTATCGAATTTTTCACAACTCCGTTTGTGAACAATTCTCAATATTCTCATTTTTTCTCCTTAGTTACTTAGGGACTTCAACCCACTATGGTCTTCTGTGATGCACCCAGAACGTGGTCTGCATTGGGCATGAGGGTTGGGGCTATCAGCACCTGGCTATGTCTATATCCCCTGGCCCAGAGAATGGGCTGGGAGGAATTGCCATCATCTAACAATGAAGTCCTTATCCACACACAAGTTTAGGGCTACACAAAACTGATCCTAGTTTATTAGACCCTTGACCTCTTGCAACCACTGGGGTCCATGAAGATGGTGCACACCGGGCCCCAACATGGGTATTATCACATTGTCCTCCAACATACCATAAATGCACAATCCACGTTCACACTTGGCCCACTCTCACGCTACCCTCCAGTGGACCACGAGTGACCAATACTTGTTGTAGCATCTACCTCTAGCTAGGGCATCCTCACACATAGGAAAACTCTTCTCTCGGATTTGTCTACAGAATTATCATAGTGAGTAAGGGTGTGAAAAGTGTTGAACCTTCTGTTGATCTATGGAAAATAAACATTTCGAACTAGTTCATAGTGACTTGGACCTACAAAAAAAACCCTCGGATCTGTCTTAGAGCCTCAAAATACCTTGTCTCGGTGTTGTAACTTTGAGTTGTGGTTTCATCTCTTTAGACCTGCGTGGTTGCAGTGAGGGTGCTTCAATCTATTTCAGATCAAAATATTCACCTCATTTATCTCAGACCTGTGTTGTTAAGGTTTTTTTTGGAGGTTAGTTGGGGATTTCCAGGAGAAGTGAAATTTTAGTGAATATTTATAGTGCATTATGAACTTTCTACAATTTGTGAGTGCTATGGATCTACAAGAATTTTGAACCTGATATGAAACAAAAAACACTAAACACATAATTTCCAAGGTTAAGTGTGAATGCCAATTCCTCTCTCAGGCCCATTACTGTAATTCAACAATGCCTTTTTAATGTTCACATTCAATCAAATTATTATATATTTTTCCCTCAGGACCACACATTCAGGGAGCTATGCATTCACTTGTGTGGCAAAAAAAGCAATTTAACTTTAGGCTTTGCTAGATTGTCTCTAGATTGTCAGGTTAGTCTAATAAGTGGTCAACATCGTACGGAAGGATTGGTCATAGATACACTATAACCTTGAGTAGGTCTAGAATAAATGTGGCCCTTGCAGTCATATACCAACAAAACAATGGATTTCACCAACATAAATACACCATTATAAGGTTATTTTACATCTGATGTATCATTATATAGGGCTGTTAATTTTTTGTTAAAAATCTAGGTTTATTTTCAGTAACATCTATCTTTAGTTCAGTTTTTATCTATCTTTAGTATCAACTAACTTATATATCTCTCTGCAGACGCAATTTCAAAGGAACTTGGAACATATTATCAAATGGAAAAAATAAATTGGATGAAATTGAAAAATAGGAATAGTTTGTATATTTGATTATTCATCGTGATATGCCAAAAATGTATAAGTGGTAACTTGTGCTCAATTAAATTTATATGACTTGTAAATTGGTTATGTGTAGAACACTAAAAGATAATAGAGATGGGGTTGAGGAATTCTTAAAGTTTTCCGAGTAGAATTCAAGTAATAATATGTCCACAGAATGTCCATGTAATAAATGTGGCATAGTGAAAGTACAAAAATTTGATAAAGTATGAGAGCACTTGATTTGTGATGGTATAATCAAACAATATAGCATTTGGTATTTCCATGTAGAGAGCATTCCCAATTAGGTATCTTGAATTTTTTTAATTGATCTAGTTTCAATCTGATATGTTTTACAATAAACATATCACTTATTTTTATATGTGCAAACTTCAATTTTTTTTCTTTGTCCCCTTTAGATTCCATCTATTATTGACAAGGACAGGAAACATTATGGAAATGAGCCACATGAAGTTATCGAGCATATTTCATCTCAACTGGTAAGCCATTTCATATTAGTCAAGGGTCCTATTTGACTAGGTTGACCAAATGCTATTGATTCTAATTTTCGTAAAAACCATAAAATTATTAACATAAATTTTGATTTTCTTATTAATATGGTTATGAACATGTTGTGGAACATGATTATGATAATCAGGGTGATGAGCATGAAACATTGTTTAGGAAAGATAGTGAACCTCTAATTGATGATGATGATGCAACCATTGTCGGTGATCAAATGCTTGAAATGGTGAATGATGTCAATCGATGTCTTAATCAAAACATCAATGAGAGTTGTGATAATGAGGGGTTGGCATCAACAAATGTACTAAATGAAGTTAATGAATATAAGAAGCTTATCGAAGATGCCAAGAGGCCATTGTACCCAGGTTGTGTTGACTTCACAAAACTGTCAGCCACTGTAGAATTCTACAATTTGAAAGTGAAGAGTGGATGGTCTGATACAAGTTTTGACCAAATGTTAAAATTGCAAAAAAAGGTGCTTCCTAAAGATAACACATTTCCAGATTCTGCATATGCTGCAAAAAAACTGATAAAATCATTGGGGTTAAACTATGATATGATACACGCATGTCCAAATGATTGCATTTTATATCAAGGAAGTTATGAAAGTAAATATCAATGCCCAACATGTGGAAAATCTCGATGGAAGGTGGATGCTCAATCTCAAAAGGTGCGGAAAGGTGTTCCAGCCAAGGTGTTAAGATATTTTCCCATAGCACCAAGGCTAAAAATAATGTATAGGTATGATCTTGAACACTATAATTTTATTCAAGTTTTCCCCTTCTTGTATTATCTTTACCATTTGTAATAGTGTTATTATATGATAATACTTTATATAAATGATTTTTTTTTCATTATAGCTCTACAGATATGTCACAAAAAATGAGGTGGCATCATGAGAATGCAAGCAATGATGGTCAAATGCGCCACCCTGTTGATAGCCCAGCATGGAAAACTATTGATGACAAATGGCCTAGTTTTTCTAGCGAACCTCGCAATGTACGACTTGCAATGGCAGTAGATGGATTTAATCCTTTTGGAGACTTGAGCAGCACATACAGTGTTTGGCCTGTAGTGTTAGTTACATACAACCTTCCACCATGGTTGTGCACAAAAAGGAATTTTTGTATGCTAACATTGTTAATCCCTGGTCCCAAGCAACCAGGAAATGACATTGATGTGTATTTGGAACCCTTGGTAGATGAACTAAAGGAATTATGGGACCAAGGGGTATGGACATATGATGCTTATAGTAAGACATCATTTAACATGAAGGCAATTCTTATGTGGGTGATCCATGATTTTCCTGCTTATGGGAATATGGATGGTTGCACAACAAAAGGCTATAATGCATGTCCCATATGTGGGAGGAACACAAAATCATAGTACCTCAGTTGTAGCAGGAAATGTGTGTACATGGGACATAGGATATTTCTTCCTCAACGTCATAAGTTTCGCTCACAAAAGGCATCGTTTAATGGGAAGGAGGAGCATCGTTATGCCCCTCCAATTGTGAAAGTGTCAGATATTTTTAAGGAAACAAAGGGAAAGGAAGCAATATGGGGGAAGATTGAATCAAATAAAAGGAAAAGAAACAGTAAAACAGGTGAAAAAACTGATGTTGTGGTGTGGAAGAAACAATCAATTCTATTCAATCTACCATATTGGGAGGTATGTAGACCCATGATCAACCATGCCTAATTATTGAACACAACTTGCTTAGTTGACCTCATTGTGATTAGATGTCTTGGTTGAATTGACTGTTTATCTTTTTGTCCATATTAAATATTGTTATGATATTCTTGATGTGTTGGAATGCAGAAACTCCTAATACGCCACAATTTAGATGTAATGCATGTGGAGAAGAATGTGTGTGAAAGCATTTTTGGAACCCTTCTGGATATAAAAGGGAAGTCCAAAGATGGGAAAAAATCATGTGATGACTTGCAAAAAATGGGCTTGAGGAAATCACTATGGCCAGAAGTTAAAGGACATAAAATATTCCTTGCACCTGCACCACATACTCTTTCAAAGAAAGAGAAACAGACCCTATGTCATGTTCTTTTCATGTTAAAGGTGCCAGACGGTTACAGCTCTAATCCAAAAAATCATATATCTATGGAAGAGCTTAAGTTCCATGGTATGAAAGCACATGATTTCCATGTTCTAATGCAACAACTCCTCCCAGTGGCTTTGTGTCATGTGTTACCAATTGTTGTCCGAAAGACGCTTTGCAAGCTTTGTTACTTTTATAGGCAAATCTGTGCAAAATCAGTTTCAGTAGAGAGTCTTGATAAGATGGAAAATGATATTGTGGAGACATTGTGCTTTCTTGAAAAGTACTTCACTCCTTCATTCTTTGATATAATGTTGCATTTGAATGTACATTTGGTACGTGAGCTTCGATATTGTGGCCCAGTTGCATATAGATGGATGTACCCCTTTGAGAGGTATGTGAAACTTTACTTTTTATCAAGCACAACAAATATTTTTTTGAAATATTTTGACATTACTTAATTTTTTTGTTTGTTAATTTTGTAGGAACATGAAAGTATATAAGAGTTATGTTAAGAACAAAAATAGGCCTGAAGGATGCATTTCTGAAAGATATACTGTGGAGGAATCAATAAAGTTTTGTGGAGGATACTTGAAAGGTATGGAAGCTATTGGATCCACACATGGTCGAAATGAAGTGTGGGATGAGGAAGTTGAAGAAGTTATCCTTGATGGAAAGCCATTATCTGCTCCAATTCCTTCAGAATTGGACGGCATTAGTTGGGAACAAGCCCATAGGTGGGTTCTATTTCACACAAACGAAGTTGATCCATGGATAGAGTAAGTTACATATTTGGCCTGTAATTTTTTTGTTTGTTTGTTTAAGGTTGTTTAAGGTTTAAGATATTTGACCTTTAAATTTTTTTTTTATTCATATTTAATAAAAACACATTAACCACCATATCTATTGTCCATAATTGTTGAATTAGGATGCACAAAATGGAGAACTCAATTACCCAAATTAAAAAAGATGAAGCTCTATTGCAGAAACTCCACACCCATAAATTTACTAGCTGGTTAAAACAACAGGTAAGTATATTATTTATATTATAAGTGTACTTAAAAATCATTACATGGGAATATTATCATGCAGGAAATTAAATATTTTTTTTAGAGGTTGAATGTATGAATTCTAACTACATTTAAAAATCTAAAACTATACAGGTGGAGGGAGATGGAAATGTGTCTGATACACTTAAATGGCTAGCGCGTGGTCCCAAGAAATTCATGAATAAGTACAAGGGATACCTAACCAATGGTTATAGATTCCATACAAAAAGCATGGAGAATGAGAGAACCACCCAAAATAGTGGCGTGTGTATGGAAGCTCAAACAATTATGAGGTCAAGTTCCAAAGATGCAAACCCTATACTTCAAACAACAACATTTTATGAAGTGGTAGAAGAAATAATTACATTGGACTATTTTTGTATGGAGTACACATTGTTCAAATGTAATTGGATTGATGTATACAATAAGAGAGGGATCAAAACTGATGATTTGGGTTTTACAATGGTGAATATGAAGAAATTCTTAAGTCAAAATCATTGGCAAGATGATCCATTTATTCTAGCATCGCAAGCTAAACAAGTATTCTATGTACAAGATCCAGTTGAGACTGACTGGTATGTAGTGTTAACATGTCCTCCAAAAGGATTGAGAAATAATACATCATATGAACCCGAGTATGCAGATTTGTCACATGTTGTGGACTTTCAAGACACAAAATGTGTAATTGAAGAAGATATAGCTGATGTCGATGTCAACGTTGACGTGAACGTGGATTATGTCCGTTCAGATTGTGAAGGAATATGGTTGAACCTTAAGAAATAAAATATATTGATTTTTCTATTTTGTTTCGAGAACTCCAAAATTGATATTTGGTTATGAAGAGAGATTCCTTTGTTTCTTATCTATAAAATGTTTTAGGCCCATTTAGTAGATAAATTTTTAGTCCCTGCCAATGACAGTGACTATTGTTTTCGGATTGCACCATTAATCTTGTCCATACAAAAAATTGAACACATAAAAATTTGATATGTGCGAAGTTTCTGCAATTTTTATATTTTTTAAGATTGAAATGAGAATTTTCTATATTATTATTAGATCATAGCCCTAGAAATTACTCATTTAAAAGAACCCAAAAAATACAAATTTCTTGGGCACATGCCATTTTTTAGCCTTCTTCAGCGACTGTTGGTTTCAAAACGAACTATTCAGTTGTGGGTTGCAAAACAAACTATGGAGAAAAAGGAGCATAAAGAATCTGAGAATATTACTGGACGGTCAATTGGAGGATTCCTTAGCTTAAGCATAGTTAAGCTAATCATTCTGCATTTTCCTCCATGCAGGTCAGCAAAAACGAGGATGAACATTTACAAAAACGTAAGTGCCATTCTCACATCTCAGTTTCTTTGCCAACAGTGTTGTAGGATAATATCTACCTTTAATCTTAATATTTCTTGTTTTATTTCCTAAAGGTTCTAGATTTAAGAGACTATATAAGCTAATAATTCTGCATTTTCCTCCTAGTCCTTGAGATAATACTAACTGGTATTCCATCTCCATTCTTGGTGTTTACTAGTGCTTTAAAATATTACATTGACATTCTAATCTACTGGGGATTTATAATTGTAATTCAGATCTTCTTGTGCTTCTTTATGTATTGTCCATCCGTGCAGTGATTGTTTTTCTCCAATTGATAAATTTCTTCTTCCAACAGTTAAAAAATAAATATGACTGTAAACTTTCCATTCAAGTATAATTGTTTATTTCCTTGGAAACTATGTAGGTGCTTGATAAGGATGGTGACTTTCTTTAAAAAGGTAACCTGGAAAGTGGTGCAAGCTGGTTAGTGGAATTGGGTCGTCAAACTATGGGGTGCCCTATCATAGTGGAGAACATGAGTCAGCCCCAAGAATCGCTTATAGAGGTCAGTTAAATTGTTAGATTAATAGGGTTTTTATATGCACTCAATAATTCAATTTTGTTATTTTGAGACATGGTTTAAAGTTGTCATGCTATCTTCTGTTGGTTTTCACCAATTTTGTAGATGCTATGTGAGAAGTGGGGGCTCTTCCTTGAAATGGATGACATCATTTGAGGCTTGGGGTTTATGATTTTAAAGGGAGTCATGGAAGCTCACAGTGACAAGATCTAGGATCGCTTTGTTGTTGAGGTAATGCCATAGTTGCAAAGACCTTTCATTCCATGTAAAGCTTCCTCTTTTGTTTGTGTTTGGTTGCTTGAACAGACCATAGACTTCAATAATTGGCATTGTGATTTATAATGAGAACAGGGTATGCAATTTATTTGAAGGTTGCGTGTGTTTCTAGAGACCAAACAAATTGCATGGTTGATGCTTAATAACTATCACTTGGAGATTGTTCTTGGGAATTTGATTGTGTAGGGTTGTAGACCATAATATATTATAGCTATAAACCTCTATATTACACCATATGTGCTCTATGTTCTGGCATTTAAAATTCCGAAGGCACCATAGCCTGATTTGCCATGTTGTGAAATTTGGCAGTTTCACAATAATTTTGCACAGTAGTGGCTTCCTGGATTGGAAGTGAAACTATAACGATGTAAAAATATCAATAATGTTCTAATAACTGCATAGAAATTTGAAAATCACAATTTTGATCTTTAGTGAGCCCTGGACATGCATGCTATTAAAGACTACTTGCACTTAGCAAGAGACAGGTAAATCAGTGAAACTGTTTTGGTAGACTTAGTACTCTCACTTGAATTTGTACATTAGAATTATAGAACTGTAGGAAGATGGACAGGGAGAAGTACTGTAGCATTGTATTTTATGACTTTTCCATAGGTACACCGTACATCTGTAGGAGGCTGTGCGAAATCAGGTCAGGCTGTAAGTTGTAACACAGATTTGAACCTGAGAAATGCAAATTTGCCACTTGGCATGCAATTTTGACACCTTGGGGTGCATTCTAAGCATGGAATATGATGTTCCATGGCATATAGGATAGCCCCTTTTCCTTATCATCCATCAAGTTTTCTTTTTATGTACATGAAATTCAATTTTTAATTCAAGTGGACATTTTGGCACTATGAAAAT